>CAIGRL010077537.1:0-16721 GCA_903798325.1 Fraxinus xanthoxyloides
TCTCAACTTGCCTACCTAATTTTAGACACTGTCTATTGCACTTTCAATGAACTGAACCATGTCGCAAATTGCTCATTAATTGGAAGGTAGCATAACCCCCATCAGGAGAATCTGAAAGTTTAAATCAATGAAACTCGATTGCTTTCTCAATTTCAAAGTCAACCAATGCACATCTTATATATTAATTGCATGATAGTCGCTATTCCAAGTTGAACTGCAACTCATCATAGCCAACATTTAGGTAGTGGGTTCAAGGCAACGCCCCCAACTGTGATCACGAGAGCAGGCCCCCTCATGGGGTCCGGGAGCAACATCTCAGGTGGTGATCGACCTGACTGATCAGGTCGCAGGGTTGAAGGGCAGCGCCCCTCGCGACAAAAAAAAAAGGTAAAAAAATAAAAAATAATTCATTAATAATTTGAAAATCGCAATATATGGTACAAAGTGTTTTGCCCGTAGTGATGAAATATAAAAAAAGAATTTTACATAAATATAGTTATCAATTTGAGATAAAAAAAAAAGAGTAAAAAAAGTGTACACAATGTACTCATCTTACTTCATTTTTCTCAATGTAAAAATAAAATAAAATCGTGCGATGGTCCGTTCTGAACAGACCAAAAGGTCAGTTCAACACGGACATGGAGGTCCGTTCTGAACGGACCATTTTTGGTCTGTTCAAAACGGACTAATTTGTACTTTTCCTCTGTTATTATATTTTTTTATTTTTTATTTATTTTTCATCTTTGTCCAAGAAATGATGTTAATTCATTGTCATTTGAATTCTCTGTACTTTATGTTTGCTTGTGAGAAGGGAAGTCGTGTTGATCCAAATTGATATTCATATGGCGAAATATCGAATCAAACGTTGCAGGAAAAATAAAGTTAAAAAAAAAAGGACATTGAAATGAAGTTGATCATTGTATTATCTATCCCAAAACAACAACATAATTTCAACACGCGTTAAAATAGAAATTGTATGCTAGAACGTCGAGAAGAACTAGAAATGAAGTCTTATATCAATATAATAAACAGAACCCTCAACTTTTTCATAAAATTCCCTAATTATATGATTTCCTGCACAATTACAGAGAAACACCTCCCCATTATGATCAGCTACTTAACAAAAATTAAATCCCTTGAATTTAGAGTCAATTAAATTGCCTTTCTTGTACCTTCTGTTTACACTCACTGCAAAACACATTTAATAAAAATAAATAAATATTTTAAACAAAAAATTCACCTGATAACGAAGCGTGATTATATTCAAAGATGAAATAACAAGTAAAACGAGGACGTATTTAAATAGTTACACAGATGAAGTCAGAACTTGATCCCACTAAAAAAAAATATGGAATTAATTTAACACGAAAAAATTACGATTCTAAATGTGAAGGATATGGATATAAATGGATCGGATATGGACCAGATCTACCTATATCGATCCGATCCGATAAGAATAATTATCCGATCCGATAATCTAACAGATATTTGATTGTTAAATCCATATCGATTTTGCTATGTTATCGGATATCCGATCCGAAATTAAGGAAATTAGGAAAAAAATAATGTTGGAATTAATTTCTTTTTTTATTTTTATTTTTTCGGATTTCACCAATTCTTAAACGGGTTTAATAATTATAAATTCTTCAATTTTTTTTTTATGTTTTGAATTTGATGACTTTTTTATTCTAAATTTATTTATTTTAGTCACAAATAACATGACATAAAAATATTTTACTGACTCAATTATTTATAACAAATTGGATCGGATTGTTATCGGATCGCATTGACCTATATCCATATTTGATCCATTTAGTTAACGGATTATCGGATTCGAATCTTAATCGGGTTATCAGACTAAGACCATGAACCATCTCCCATTAATTTCATCGGATTCAAATTAAAATCTAATTTATTGACATCTCTAGCTACAAATAGGTCTTGAACTTGAAGTGCAAGATCGATAGGATAATAGAACGCTACAAAGCTCATTTGGTTTTCAAAAGGTATACTCAAACCTATGGTATCTCGACTATACAGAAACGTTCTCACAGTGGCAAAACTAAATACAATTCGAGTTTTCCTGTCATTAACAATGAACTTAGACTGGCCTCTCCAATAGTTGGACATTAAAATCACATTCATCATTGGGGAACTAGAAAAGTCTTCATGACAATACCACCAGGCTTTAACAAATTAAATGAGGAAAATCGAGTGTGTAAACTCAAGAAATCGTTATATGGGCTTAAACAGTCATCTAGAGCATGGTTCAATGGATTTACAAAGGTATTGAAAACTCGAGGATGCACCTATTGGGGTAGGAAAGGTGATAAATGACACAGGAAACCCGTGGAAATAGACAAATATCAAAGACTAGTTGGAAAGTTGATCTACCTCTTACGCGCTAGACCGACATCGCTTTTGCCGTCATCATGGTCGGTCAGCAAATGCCCTCTGCCAAAGAAGTTCATCTGGAAGCAATATATAAAATCCTTGGGTGTCTAGAAAAAAACCTCTGAAAATGGACTGTTCTTCGAAAAAAGATAAAGAGGAAAAGAGTCGAAATATTCTCAGCTGCAGATTGGGTTGTATCAACAGAAGATAGAAGATCTACCACCGGTTACTGCACTTTTGTATGGGGAAATAGGACAACTTGGAGAAGCAAGAAACAAAATGTGGTAGCCACAGTGCTGAGGCTAAATTTAGAGCTGTTGTACAAGGAATATGTAAAAGACTTTGGATAAAGAAACTCTTGGTGGAACTAAAAGTCGGAGTGGAATTTCCAATTAAACTCTATTGTGATAATAAAGTAGCCATCAACATTTCTTTCAATCCAGTACAACATGATAGAATCAAACATGTGGAAGTGGGCATATATTTTATCAAAGAAAAGGTGGACGATGGGATTATTTGTATGACATATGTCCCTACAAAAGAACGAACAACAGATATACTCACAAAAGGATTGTCCAAACAAGTAGTTGACGACTTCATCCGCAAGTTGAACGTGATCAACATCTACAGTTCTAACTTGAGGGGAGTGTAGAAAAGGACCGAGAATGGATAGGGGACAAGTTATAGCGGCTGTAATTAATTAGCGATTGTAATTTTTGATATTTGGTAGGTTTATTTGCTTCCTAACTTAGAAGATTAGTTTTCCTTTTATTCTTCATTTTATGTGGGCTGCTAAGTATTTTTCTCAATTCTGTATCTTTTTCAGTGATACATGCTGTCAAGAGAACAACTGCCCCCATGGAGATATTGTGATTTCCTGAATGATTCACATTAGATAAATATGATGATGTATGATTCTTGCATGTCTTCCGACTCTAATGTTTTTTGTGCACGACATTGCTAATTTGTTATAAATAAACAACCTAGTGTAGCCCGTCCTTCCATAGTTGGCAATAAAATGTTTTGGCAGACTTTCAGTTTTACTCATCTAGAAAATTTGTGTGATGTATAAGTGCTTATTTCATGTAAGGCGTCATCTACAATATAGAAAAACATAAACAAACTTTTCCAGAATTACTACAATTGTTCTGCAGTACTTAAGTATAAAAAGTATTTATGGGGATAAGTGAGAACTGAGCTTCTTTCTGAGAAAGAAATGCCTAATTTTTATTTTATTTTTTTAATTTCATCATTTGCTTCTAATAGTTCCCTCATCAAATGCCATGTAATTTCATTGAATTTTGAACTGATTCCCATACGGATGAAGAGAATAGGAAAAACAAAAGAAAGAAAAATTTTATGTACAAAAGGTGACGTTTTGAAAATTCTCAGGGTGGGACTTGCAGATTTCTAGGATCCGTCGCTTGCAGTTGGCTTTGGACTACCTGAAGTTTGAGGAGATTGAGAAGTAAGATTCTGTATTTTTTGGCCTTTAATGAATGTGTTATTCCTTTCCGTTAAGAACCTATGAATTTTTGTCTTATATGTTAGCTATTTATACTCGTCTTGGATGAATAGTTCTTTAGAAATGCTCATGGGTGTCAATCTGGTGGAGGAAGGTATCACGAGGGTGCTCTTTGCTGCTATTTATTTGATGTTCTATAAAGTTAGCAATGATAATGAGGTTTCGGCTGCACAAAGGTATGATACATTTTGTGTTTATAAGTTACTATATCTTGTTTTTTGGACAGTCCCATAAATTTCTTCTCAATTAATTGTCTAGGACCATCCTCCCTCTTGTCTGCTATCGGTACCTCATCTAATAGCTTAACTGCTTGATAGGGAAGGATATCGTGTTTTTATATCTTTCATGCACCTTGTGTGGGCTGAATTCCTTTGAACGGGTGGGATGAGAATTGAACTCAGCTTTTATGCATACTTAGATACCTTGGAGATCACCATATCATTTGAAGGTTTTAACCAAAAGTAATTAATGTCTTTGCACCATGTGCACTCAGACGTAGGAAGCTTCGGAACTGACATAATGGTTTCTTTTATCCCTGTTTTGAACATTGGGCTTTTAACAGGTGCTTCTCACCATAATTCTTCCGAACAATTGAGTTGTAACATGTATCCTCTTGTGTTCCAGTCATAGAGTAGATGAATGAAAAATGGATTTGTCTATATCTTGTTGGAATCTTCTGTACCCACCCCAGATTGATGAAATAGGAAGAATTAAGAAAGGGGGTTTCCATTTCTTAAAATAAAAAATATGAAGATATATTGATTTAAAAAACTGGTTGGAGAGATGATCATTCAGACCTCCCAATGTTCAGATGTAGATCTTAGACCTATGCATTGGGATATTCCTGAAGCTCTTTCTGAAAATTGGAAGTTAGTTAGACTAAAGGAAAACCAACTTGAACAGAAAAGAAGTGAGACAGACATAAATATACAAAGTGACGAGGGAAAATCTCTTTCTCAATAACACATGATAAATCAATAGAACATTGATACACATGTAATTGAACAAACACTAATTGAAAACAGCTCATCCGCTGATTTATTTTTTCAGTTATTAGCCTTATGGCTTGGTTACCAAAGAGATTTGGGGGAGGGGGGTAAACTTTGTTGCTGGAAAATGATTATGGGTGAAATGGATTGGTGTTTAATGAATGATGAGAGGGAGGGACACCTTAGAATTTCTTCTCTGATAATGAGCAGTCCTCAAATGCTGTCTAAATAATGTATTAAATCAGTACAACTGGGATATCAGTTGGAAGAAGGTTTACCCAAACTTTTGCTGGCTGGTGTTGTTTAATTTAACAAGTGTTCGAAAGTTCTTATGTTCATATTGTGATCAGGCTTCTTGCATTTGCCACGGATTTTGCGACCAAGGTCATACGTAAATATGGTCTGCTGCAGCATAACAAAGATAATTTGGAGCCACGGGGTACAAGAGGTAATCAAGATTTTTCTCTTCCACCAGACCTGACACGTAAAAAACATGATGGTGTGGGAAATTCAAGAAGGCTTCATGATATGGCTCAGTTTTTGGTGATAATCCGGAGTTTGCAGCGGCAACTTAATGCCAAATTCAAAAGGCCAGGTCAAGGATTGGTATGCTCTCGTCTACTTTTGCTAATTTTTGGTATGATAAAATTTTTATAACACCATAATTAATGGGGTTTTCCCCCGTTTTTCTTGGTTTTAGGTCGATGATTTGAGGGATTCAAGTTTGGTGAATATGGATTTGTCTGAGGATGAGTCCAAAGATCTAGTTGTTTCAGCAAATGCATTGTCGTTAGATACATTAAACCAATTGGAAAAATCATATCCTGCACCAGAAACAGATTTAATTAGTGCCGAAAACCTCGCTTTACTGCCTGCAGATACTTTTGCGACCAAAACCCATGAAGACTTAGAGAACTTCCAAGGAGCAGTCCTTGTTTCTGAAGGAAGTTCTCTTGGAAAAAGAATTCTTCCTTTGGAGAATCCTAAAGAGATGATTGCACGATGGGAGCTAAGCAATTTGGACCTGAAAACTATTGTCAAAGATGCTCTGCTTTCTGGTCGTCTTCCTCTGGCAGTACTCAAACTGCACCTTCAACGTTCAAATGATTTTGTACCTGGAGCAGAAACTCATGATACCTTTAATGAAGTCCGTGTTGCTGGGAGAGCAATTGCTTATGATTTATTTCTAAAGGTTGGTTGATTCTGGTTCTTTGCTTGAAAGAGTAATGCCTTTTGTACTAAATATTCCTGTGATGTATAGGATGAGATTGGCCTTGGTATAGCAACATTGCAAAAGCTTGGGGAGGATGTTGAAACCACCCTCAGACAGTTAGTTTTTGGCACTGTTAGGAGATCTCTTCGGGTGCAAATAGCTGAAGAGATGAAAAGATACGGATACCTTGGACTGCATGAGCTGAAGATTTTGGAGATATTTTCACTCATCGAGGTACTTGTCTTGCCTCAAATACTAGAATTTGAGACATGAATTTCCTTTCCCCCCGTTCAAACTGCAAATCCTTAATGCTTCCAAGCAAATCAAAGATCTTGCGGCAACAAAAATCAAAACTCGAGTCTGAGTTACACAAAATAGTCACATTTAACAAGATCTCATCCCTTGGATGCAAGTTTTAAAACTATACATAATATCTTAGTTGGTCCCTCTTGAACCAAATCTCTCTCTCTTATCAATCCATGCAGTTTATATCATTATCACATTATAGAAGGATAAGAAATGATAGCCATTGTGAAGGATACAAAATGAACAGGGTTGCTAATAATTTGATATATCACATTCCAACTCATGCCTCCTGTGCCCTTTCCACGCGATTGTTCATTTAGCTCGAAATATCCAAGTGTATCTTGCCAAATCTCCACCCCTCACCATGCAACTCTCCATTAACACACAAAGAAGGATTGGAACACCAAGTATGACATGTTGAACTGATGAAACCCATTAGTTTCTTGGATGATCTTGAGCCATCCTTGAGCCATTTCCTGTTCACAAATTCAACTATCAAAAGAGTTCATGCATCCACATTATTTGTCTTGTCTGTGAAAAGCAACACACATCACCCTCTATTTCTTATATACCAAATAAGCAAATAATCACAAATTTTACACATGAAATTGCTCATGTGTGCAGTAAAGTACACACACCAGGCCTCATGTTTGAAATAACTAGATATGTATCTGTTCAAGAACTTATCAAGTGCTCACAATTTATTATTACTTTGGAACTAAGCTCCCGTTTGTTGGGGATTAAAATTAGGTTTTAGTAGATTTTGATAAAATTTGATGAAATGTGTGATGAAAAGTTGTTCATCCATGAAATATGTGGTTAAAATTAATTGTTAACTTTGACTTAGATTAAAATCTAGATTTTAATCCCTATTGAACATGAGAATATATGCGGAGAGAACAATATTAGATTCAATTAAATACAACACAAATGATGTTTAGAATCTTAGACAATACTTGTCATAATATAAGATTCCATTATGTCCAGATTACATCCCGATGATTTCAGTTTTGTTAAGAACCAAGCATTTGAGAGTTTCTTTAGATACAAAGCTGATTGAGACTTACTATTTATGTCAGTTACAATAGATTTAAACACTTGCGAACCTGTCAGAATCTATAGAGCTAGACCTTTATTTATCCCTATTAAACTATTAACTGACTATGCTATGCAAATAAGTGTGAATATTTCATATTTGTAAGCTACACACCCCACTCTTCAATTAAGAATCAAAATACAATGTGCTTTCCTAATATTTCTAGATCGCGATATGTTAACTATGAATCAAGTTCTTTTGATTTATATAGTTAAATACATGGATTACGACTTTTCCTCCTAGTTGCAAGGTACTTCGATGCAAGGTTAACCTAATTACTAATCAAACTTCTTGAGTTGAATTTTAGATTCAATTTGAGAAACTTATGCCTTCCTAAATCTCCAAGTACAGAAAATCTCTGCATAAGGGCTATGAATCTTAAATGGGTGTAGTTCAAGTAAATCTCCTTGCTTTACATAAAACTCCAGCATTTATCATCTATTTTTCCAAATGAAGAACACATTATAGATATTGCACTATTTGATCTGTTGTATGATAAGACAAGGCATATGGAACATAATATGAATCTGTTATTTCAAAACAATGAATTTGTACTTGTTCGGAAACATCATGTTTAGCTCAATATGTTTTAAGTGCAGAGTAAGATAACAATGTAAACATTGAATACCACGCTTGTTGCACGAGCGACTGTACATTTCTAGCTTAAAGAAATTTAGCGTCCGGTATATGATTAATCGAATACACAGATCGTAGTTTTTTTATTGTATGAAAACAGGACATCCTTAAAAGCTAGAATTGAGTCATTACAGCATGTGGGACAGTTTAATATTCCTTTTTATATATTTGAAAGTTTTTACAACTAGAAGGGCTTTTGAACTGACACTTGGATGTTTTTGCAAAAGAGAGTGTATCCTTGCAATAGTTTTTGGAGGACTTTTGGTGGCCGATGGAAAGAGCTTAAGAGACTATCAAATGGAGATGCACCAGGGGAGATCAGTTTGCACCTACTGCATCCACCATACAAGAGTCTTATCATTCCATGTGGTGAGATTGATGGAGTTGTTTTGGGTTCATGGGCAAGTATTGAAGAACAGTCTATCACTCCTGGAGTTGATGGTGACAGCAGTGAATCGGCTTATTGGATTGCTGCTGCAGCATGGTCAGATGCCTGGGATCAAAGAATTATTGATCGGGTAAGTCACATGTTAAAGTTCCCAACATTGTAGTTAATGCCTCTTGGCGTCTGTTACATCTTTCGATCTTAAGGACTCTCCCTGGAACGAGTACATTGAAATGGATGTGTGATCACTCTAAAATGGAAAGACATTTTACTGTGGCAACAATTGGAGGTGACAACAATTAAAGATAAATTAAATGAATAAAATCTTAATAGTAGGGGGATGTCATGCTTAGAACTAAAGAATCTCACACTTACAAGAATGACGCAATCCAAATAGAACAATCTAGAAGAGGAAAAAAGATAATAAACATGACCTGAGGCAGTTGCAAAAGATTCGAGATCCTTCTACCTTTTAGTATAGGTAACAGGGATACTGGTGAAAATAGATTGTTGTAACCGGCATCCACTTCACAGGAATGACACATTGATTGTTATATAGGTAACACTTTAGTGCATAAATTATTGTATAGGGATGTGAAGTAGACGAGCTTGAATAACCAAAAATGTTCCCCACCATGGTAGTCAATCAGTTTCAGACCAGCTTGACTCCTTTGCCCCTGCCAGGCTAATGAAGTTCATTTGTTTGAGAATAAATTTCTTTTAAAGATCAGTATGGATGAAATATTTTCTTATACTTCACGTTTTGTCTCCTTTAAGACTTCAATGTGTACATATTATTTGCACTCTACCCAGTACAAAAATAAAAAAATGGGAGATTATTTCTTTTTAATATTAAATTATCTCGAAAGGAAGTCTGGATCAGAAGACAATTATATACCCATTATATTTCTTCTATTCTACTATCCATCAAGGGATTTATGTGGATCCATTTGCTTGCCATTGGAAAATATTATATTATATGAAACTTACTGAATGCAACATAGTTTAAGCACACAAATGTTACTGGTATTAAATTTCTAGGCTTTCCAAAAGATGCTCCTTAGTCAGGATTGAGCTTTTGATTCATTTCGAGGAATATGAGGTAATTTTCCTCAAGAACTGCCTGACTGTTGGATAAATCTCCTTGCTGTGCAGGTAGTGCTGGACCAACCACTTCTTATGGGTGTTAATGTATTGTGGGAATCACAACTTGAGTATTACATATGCCACAATAACTGGGTTGAAGTTTCCAAGCTACTAGAGGTAATTCCATCTTACGCATTATCTAGTGGAAGCCTCAGCATCAGTTTGGATGGTTTACATTCGGCTTCTTCTGTTGAGTATGGTGGGGAGCTTTCTGAGTATAACCACTACCCAAACTTTCTTGAAGAGCTTGATGCTGTGTGTATGAATGTCCCTAGTATCAGAGTGTTCAGATTTCCCACCAATAATGTGTGCTCCTCCTGGTTGAGAATGCTTATGGAACAGAAGCTTGCCAAAAAGTTTATATTCTTAAAGGATTTCTGGCATGGTACTGCAGAGGTTGTACCTCTACTGGCACAATCATGTTTTATACAAGGCATGCCTGATAATTCTTTCCTGGATGGGTCTGTTGACAGCTCTTCAGATTCAATACTTGTTATTGGTGATGTATCGGTTAATCCAGATGCTGTCCAAGCCTTGCATAAAGTTTTCATACACTTCTGTGCACAGTATAACTTGCTGAACCTTCTGGACATTTACCTTGACCATCACAAATTGGGTGCAGACCAAAATTATGTTTCTGTTTTACAGGATGCAGCTGTAAGTGACTTGATATTTTTTTCTGTTGATTATACTTCTCTAATCTTGTCACTTTGAGAAACTCACTATCTAAATGTGTAGGCATCTGTATACCATTTGATAAAGCTCAGTTTATTATTTTTTATTTAACTATGTGCATACTGTGGAAGGTGTTTACATATTACATGTTAATGACATTTAAAAGTGTATAGTTGATTATTTTTGAACTTCTTTTCTGATGGATTTGATTAATGAATAATATGCTGTCTCATGTCAGTTCAAGGTTTTAATCATTTACTCTCATGTCATGTTTCTTCAGGCTGATAACGAGTGGGTGAAATGGCTGATCTTGCTAAGGGTTAAGGGGAAAGAGTATGACGCATCGTTTTCTAATGCCCGAGCTGTTGCTTCGCGTAATTTAGTTTCTGGGAGTAATCTTAGTGTTTTGGAGATCGATGACATTGTACGAACTGTTGATGATATAGCAGAAGGAGCAGGGGAAATGGCAGCTTTAGCCACATTAATGTTTGCTCCGATTCCTTTGCAAGAATGCCTAAGCAGTGGTAGTGTTAACAGACACTATAGCTCCTCTCAATGCACTTTGGAAAACCTTAGACCTGCCCTTCAGCGGTTCCCTACGTTATGGAGCACACTTGTCACAGCTTGTTTTGGACAAGGTCCTTACAATGTTTTTGCTCCTAAAACGAAAGGTGAACCTTATGCTCTTAAGTTACTTTGGCCCCTATCTATTGTCCCTGCATGAAATAATCCTATAGAATAAATTCTGACCACAATCATTTCTTTGGTTTACAGTGTCTGCTGTTTCTGACATATTAGACTACTTGAATTGGAGGGAAAATGTATTCTTCTCTTCTGCACATGACACTTCACTACTGCAGATGGTCCCGTGTTGGTTCCCAAAGGCTCTCCGGAGATTGATTCAGCTATATATACAGGTTAATATAGTACTGGGCTTGAATAGTTGTATCATGTTGGAAGAATTGTCTAATTTATCTATAAAGGGAAACTAAAAGAATGTAGCATTATTACTGAACTTCTGCTCGCTTCATATCTGTGCATGCTATTAACTCGCAAAAACTCGTTAGAATATAGCCAATTTGAGATTAACACCATAAACATTCTGGATGCATTTGGGATGTGTTTCTGACTGCACCCAGCCTTTCTTTCTGTCAAAACAGGGGCCAATTGGATGGCAATCACTAGTGGATCCACAGACTGGAGAATTTTCTATGCTGAGAGATATCTATTATTTAGTAAATTCCAGTGATCAGGCTGAGATCAGTGCCTTGTCCTGGGAAGTTGCGGTCCAGAAACAAATAAAAGAGGAAATATATGCAGCTTCATTAGAGGTTTGACCGATCTCTTCATCTCAAAATTTTCAATTTTGCATGCAAGAAAGTTCTTGAACTTTGACATTTCCTGAGTATGCAGCTCTGGAAATACAGATTTACCTGAAAATTGTCAGGATCTCAGTTTTGAGATGCTTCCTTGTTGGAAAGGAGAATATTCAGTATTAATCATACCAAATAATAAAGTGATAGGAGTGTGAATATAGGAGATTGAGTCAAAGGTAGAATCGAGAAAGTTAGTTAGGATGATTTGATTTTATACAGTTGTTAGTTTCCTAGAATATCTCTCTTGTATTTCTATTTAAGTGTACATTGTAAACTTGCAAAATTACGGCAATATAATACTTTTCTTTCTCATATTAGTTTATATGGTATCAGAGCTCCAGATCTCTTAAACGAGAAAAGAAAATCCCATTCGTCTGCCACCATGTCTGACATTGGTTCCGAGTCCACAAACACCCCTATGAACCAGCAGAAAATTTTTGAAACCGAGACCTCCATCAACAGGTTACAGGTTTCCCCTCCAGATTCCCATTCTGTCCAGATATGCCTGAATGGAGAAAATTTCCTTTGCTGGTCCCAATCGGCGCATATGTACATCCATGAAAGAGGCAAAATTGGCATCATGACAGGAGAGAAGGAGCCTGCCCTCATCCCACTTGGGATGCCGAGAACTCTATGGTGATGACTTGGTTTGTCAATTATATGGATGAAGATATCAGCTCCAACTATATGTGCTATGACACTGCTGAGGAGCTTTGAGACAACATTAACCAAATGTATTCAGACTTGAGAAATCAGTCCCAAGTGTATAAATTGACGCTGAAACTTGGAGAAATCTGCCAAACTGAGGATAGCATTAACAAGTACTTTAATTCTCTGAAACGCCTATGGCAGGATTTAGACTTAATCACTGATTATGAGTGGAAATCCCCAAAGGATTGTAACCACTATAAGAAGGCAGTGGAGGATAACCGTATTTTTAAATTTTTTATTGTTCTTAACATTGAGTTTGATGAGGTTAGGGGAAGGATAATTGGCAAACAACCTCTACCATTAATCGGGGAAGTTTTCTTTGAAGTTCGTCGTGAGGAAAGTCGCCAACTTGTCATGCTCGGTAAGAAAACAACTGTCAGTACCATTGAAAGTTCTGCCCTTACTGTTGGTTGAACCAATATGAGGAAGACTGAAGAGAAGCCCCGTCCGTTGTGTGATCATTGCAACAAACCAGGCTATACCCGTCACACCTGCTGGAAGAGCCTTGGTAAACCAGCAAATTGGAAAGGAAAACATGAAGGAAGGTTCAATCATCCACCATTGACGGCCTCTAGCCGCTCATTATGGACGGCCTATAACCACTTATCCACTGTACATGAAGCCGAATTTGTTCCCTTTAGCAAAGAGCAGATGAATCATATACTTAAACTGCTTAAATCTAACTCCAAATTGTCCGGTACTTCTAATGCTTCTCTTGCTCAAACAGATAGTCAATAAAATTCCCTGTCATGCATTTCCCATTTTGCTCCTCGGATTATTGATCCAGGAGCTTCTGATCACATGACAAGTTTTTCTCATTTGTTTCATACTTATATTCCTTGTTCTGGTCATGATGAAACTCGTACAGCAGATGGTTCCTTTTCTCCCATTGCTGGCAAAGGGTTGATAAATTTATCTAAAACCTTATCGCTTAAATTTATTCTCCATGTACCGAAACTTGAATGTAATAGCCTGTCAGTCAGTAAATTAACTAGAGATTCTAATTGTCGTGTTACCTTCGGGGAAGATGATTGGGAGTGCTAAGATGATAGATGGTCTCTATTATTTAGAAGATGAAGATTCCAGGAATGAAAAAGCTCAAGTCCTAAGTAGTATCAGTTCAATCCCAGTTAAGGATCAAATAATGCCGTGGCACTATTGGCTTGGGCATCCTAGTTTTCCCTATCTTAAAAAATTGTTTACTATGTTATTTCGTAGTGTGGATTGTTCTAAATTTCATTGTGAAAACTGCATGTTATCAAAAAGTCATAAAACTATATTTATCCTTCAAAATCTTGTCAAGTTTCAAGACCATTTTATTTGGTTCATAGTGATGTATGGGGTCCTTCGAGGATCAATACTTTTTCAAGAAAAAAATGCTTTGGGACTTTTATTGATGATCATACTTGTTTATGTTGGATTTATTTAATGAGTGAAAAATCAGAAGTTGATAATTTGTTCAAAAATTTTTATACCATGGCTGAAACTCAATTCTAAACTAAAATTCGAATTCGTCATACTGATAATGACGCTGAGTCTTCTAAAAAAGCTCTTTGAAGTTTTTTAAGAGAGAAATATATTCATCACCAATCTACTTGTGTTGACACGTCAGTAAAATGGTATTGTTGAAAGAAACTTGAAGTCTCTCGTGCCATCATGTTTTTGATGTATGTTCCTAAATATCTTTGGGGTGAAGCTGTTTTAACATCATCGAAACTTGAAGTCTCTCGTGCCTTCATGTTTTTGATGTATGTTCCTAAATATCTTTGGGCTGAAGCTGTTTTAACATCATCCTATTTAATTAATAGGATGCCTTCTTGCGTTCTTAACTGTAGTACCCCTCTTGAATGCCTTAATTTTTATTTTTTTTCCTGAGACTCGTATTCTATCGAATCTGCCCCTAAAGGTCTTTGGCTGTACCACTTATGTTCACTTATCAAGTAAGGATCGGTCAAAGCTTGATCTGATGGCTGAAAAATGTGTCTTTATAGGTTACGCTCCAAACAAAAAGGGGTACAAATGTTTTAACCCAAAAACTAGAAAAACCTTTGTTACTATGGATGTTTCTTTCCTTTAGCATCAACCTTATTTTCAGAAAAATCTCCTTCAGGGGGAGGAAAAAAGTGAAGAAATTTTTTGGGAAATTATTCCCACTTCTTTATCTAAAACCATGGATTTTGCAACTCTTGAAACTCATTTTTCCAAATCTACACTACCTAAATTGGACTTCAATATTTCTGATGAAAGGGATATAAGTATTCTAATACTGTTTTGTCAGGCATTGTTGAGTCTTCGACAGGGGGAGAAATACTACAGACTATTCCTAAGGGACGTAACTCTGAGCTTATGGTTTATTCTAGGAAAAAGAATCATCAAAAGAGTGGAGAGACTCCTTTCCCCTTGGTGCAAAATAAATCCGTAAGCACTTCGGATACCATAAAGTTTCCTTACCTAATAGCACTTCTATTTTGCCCACTAATATTTCTGTTCCTCGTGAATCTTTTACACATGAACCTTGCGATCTTGACTTTCCTATAGCCATTAGGAAAGGTATTCGTTCTTGTACTAATCAGCCAATGTCTAAATACCTGTCCTATGCAACTTTTTTGTTCCGAGAGACATTCAAGAAGCACTTGATAATCCGGGGTGGAAATTATTAGTGATGGAAGAGATGAATGCTCTAAAGAAAAGTGGGACATGGGAGATTGTGAATTTTCCTAGAGACCAAAAAATAGTTGGGTGCAAATGAGTGTTTACAGTCAAATGCAAAGCTTATGAAAGTATAGAGAAATACAAAGCGAGACTTTTACTCAAGCATATGGTATTGATTACCAAGAGACATTTGCCCCAGTAGACGAAATTAACTCTATTCATGTGTTATCGTCTCTTGCAGTTAATTCCAATTTGGCCCTTATACCAGTTAGATGTGAAGAACACATTCCTTAATGGCAATTTGGAAGAAGAGGTATTCACGTGCCTACCGCTAGGATTTGTTAAGTTTTTTAGTCAAGCCAAAGTTTGCAAACTAGAAGTCTCTATATGGCTTCAAACAGTCTCCAATAGCATGGTTTGAACGTTTTGGAAAGGCTGTGAAAAGCTATGACTATCATCAATGCCAAGCGGGTCATACCATGTTTTACAAACATTCAGTGTAGGGAAAAAATTGCCGTCCTAATTGTGTATGTAAATGACATAATTTTGACAGGTGATGACGTTGAAGAACTAGCAAGGTTGAAGAAAAAACTAGTGGAAGACTTTGAAATTAAAGACCTGGGGACTTTGAAATACTTTCTTGGCATAGAGTTTGCAAGATCGAAAGAAGGGATCTTCGTAAACCAAAGGAAGTACATTCTTGATTTACTTAGTGAAACAGGACTTTTTGGGTGTAAAGCTGCCGAGACTCCAATTGAAGCCAACCTGAAACTCAATCATACTAAACCTGAAGATGTGATGAAAGGGAGAAGTATCAGTGATTGGTGGGGAGATTCATATACCTATCTCATACTTGCCTTGACATAGCATTCATTGTAAGCATGGTGGGCCAGTTCATACATTCACGAGGACACTTTGATGCAGCCGACAAAATGTTGAGATATCTAAAGGAACACCTGGAAGAGGTATGATGTTTAGAAAATGTGCTAATCTACAGGTTGAAGTCTATACAGTTGTTGATTGGGTTAGAAGTACTATTGACAAATGATCAATTTCAGGATATTGCACTTTTGTTAGAGGAAACAAACGTTGTAGCACGAAGCAACGCTGAGGCTTAGTTTAGATCCCTTGCACATGGAATTTGTGAAGTGATGTGGATCAAGAGGTTACTAGAAGTCTTGAAGATTTCGGGTTCACTTCCCATAAAAGTTTACCGTGACAACAAGACTGCTATTTCGATTGCTCATAATCCAGTTTCAGTTCTACATGATAGAACAAAGCATATAGAAGTTGACAAGCACTTTATCAAAGAGAAACTTGATAGTAGCCTAATCTGTGTTCCCTATGTACCAACTACTAAACAAACAGCCGACATACTTACTAAAGGACTACACGTAGTTCGGGCTCCTAGTAAGCAAACTGACAATGGAAGACATCTATAAACCAACTTGAGGGAAGTGTTGGAAAGGAGAATATTTAGCCCATGTTTGCTACCGATTGAAATCTAGATTTTAATTTAAGTCAAAGTAATTGCAGTCAAAGTCAACAATTCATTTCAATCACATATTTTATGGGTTTCACAATTTTTCAACCATACATATCATCAACTTTTATCAA
>CAIGRL010077556.1:815-11377 GCA_903798325.1 Fraxinus xanthoxyloides
TTCTACTCATTTTCAACCACACATTTTTCAATAAAATAATATTTTCCATCACATCAATAACTTTTCCTCATTTTTCAACCACACATTCTCCATCAATCTACTATTCCAAAATACATTCTTCCAAAATAATATCCACCAAACACACTCTCAACCATTAAAAAAATTGTTGTCTTTCTTCTCTTCATGTTATTCTTTATGAATTGTATAGATTTCATGTCTCATATCATGATTTAAATGAATTTTCCAAGGTTTGCTTAGCCAAAACTTGAGGATATGATTTGATTTTGTTTTAGTTATTTCTATGAATTTTTTCAATTCCATTTATTTGTATTGTTGATTTAATGCTTTCAATTAAGTGGTCACTAGTTGAATGATTAAATGCTAGTCGATTCCAGTACTCGAGAGAGGGGGATTTAGGCGAGATCACAATAATAACACAACCAAAGTTTTCTAAATTTCAAGAGAAAACATAGAATCTTTGAAGCATGTTCCATTTAAAAATCATGAACTTGATAGTTTTTAGATTTAATTCGGAATATATTTATTGGAATTGAAATATAAGACTAGTTTTTACTTGGTACTCGAGAGAGGAAGTAGAATTCACTTAGGAAAATTGGTTATAAAATTATATAATTTAAAATCATATTCGATAATTTGGTGAAATCATAACCCTAGACTTTCTCATATTGATAAATTCTTAAAACTTGCATTTGTTTGTTGAATTCGTCATCATATTCACAATTCGATTAGCTAGTAACATGGAATCAAAGACTCGATTTTTTAGATAAAATAAGAGATAAACAATTATAGTACTTGGTAGAAATTAAATATCAATCCACGTGGATTCAAAATCCGTACTTGATCTTTATATTATAGAACTTGACACCGTATATTTGCAGTATATTTACATTACACAAAACTTGTGACAAGCAACAATATGTTAAGTTGTGTTTTAACTATTGTCGCTACGTGGGAGTTTGTAAGTAGATCAACCTTCACGATAAGATTGCCGTGGATTGGAAGGAGTGCAAGAAGCCCCCGAGGCAAAATTTCATTAATGATAATTGAAAAATCTCAAACTTGTAATTTTGATTTTACCTTAATTTCTCTTGTAAATAGAAAGATACCATTAGCATTTATACAATCATATCATTAAAAAGACAGATTATTGAAAACATGCTTTCATCATACTGAATTACTGCGGTGAAACACAAAACCAATTCACTGTACACATCAACACTGTTTGCAGCTGTATTATTTGCACTATGGGCGCTTCACAGGTAGGGCAGTGTCTCTATTTTGTTCTTATTCTTCAAGTGTTAATCCCTATTCTACCTGAGCTATTGTATCTTCTTCTTGTTAGTCTCTCTTCTCTCTATTAAATTCATCAGTGCTCAAGTGATTTACCGGAGAGATGACACCTTGAAAGCTGCTTTTTTCAAGTGTCAGTAGAAGAACCTTCTGAATGTCAAATGCTGATAGAATGCAGGCAAAGTCAGCTGGCAAAGGTAAAAGCCAGATCTCCGGCAGCCATCAGACGATGGTTGCAACACCACAAGAAGCAACCCAAAAGTGCCCTAGATGTGATTCCGTACACACCATGTTTTGCAACTACAATAATCACAGTCTCACAAAGCCGAGGTATTATTGCAAGACATGCAGAACGTACTGGGCAAAAGGAGGAAACCTACGCAGCCTACTAGTTGGTGCCGGTCCTGTCCATGAAGGCTGCCTGAAAAACAAGAAACTGAAGTCTTCTTTGAGAGATTCACAGCACTGCTCCAATGGATCATATATGATTTCTATCAATCAAGACATACACTTGAAGTTACAGGAACAAAGATTAGCTACAATGGGACTTTTAAACCGAGGTTTTACCTACAGGAATTTTGACCAAGTTTCTTCCGGGATGAAAAGTTGGGTTTCTGCAGCAGAAAGCGGTACCTCGTCTGCTAATCACGAACATAATATTCAGAAACCAAAATCCATTTCGTTTCAAAACCTGAATTCTTCATAATCGAAGGCTTTTCGAAAATTCTTCACAGACGAAAAGTTGGACTTCAGCGACCGGAAGCAGCGCCTCGTCTACTAATCTTGAACATCAGATTCAGAAACCGGAGCCCAGCTTAGCAAAGGTGTGGTGTTTCGATAACTGCTATGTTCCAGCAATCGCAAGTAATAGCAATGGAAATGGAAATTCTTGATTAATAAAAATTCTGAACACAGTCATGGCAGAGGAAAGATCAAGAGAGGTAGTAGACCTACAGTTGTTATTTGGTTGTTGAAAATATATTTTGATGTAAGGTGAACTGTATTGATGAAAATTTGAAGACTGAGAACATGACTTGTGCTAGGATTGAAGCCCTTTTGGATGAAATAGTCATTAGTTTTGTTTTTGATGCTAATAAATTTGATATATTTCCTTTGATCTTGAATCTTGAATTTCGGTAGTTACTGATAAATATTTGTAGTGAAATTCAATAATTTATATCCATAGTCTATGGTATATCAAGTCTAATATGAGTTGAGAATCATTTTATGTACGATTTACCCAAGCTATTTTGTATCGACATAAGCTGAGATTGAAATTTTCATCCTAATTTGGTGAATCATCTAAATTAGTGGCACCATGTTTGTTACACTGCATAATCCATAAATCTGATTTTTGTTCACTTGTTTGTTAATTTGTGTTCAGTGTCACACTTCTGAATTGGCATCAAGCAGTTTCCTAAAATTTTATCTTCAGCCCACAAGTTTTGTGTACCAAAAGGCGCAGCAGTATTTTAATATGAAAACGTTGGGAAGTTTGGTTGACAATGTTATGGCGTGAACAAGTTTAGAAATCCAATGCAACAAGGAAAACCTTGCAAAAGGGACTTATTCATTAATTTACTAGTCTAATGCATTAGGCTCGTACATACACTGGTAGCAATTCTCACCTTGCATTCATTCAAATATCTTCCATTTCAATCTCAACTGTTCTCTGTATGCCGTAGCTATCCATTTCCCTTGTAATTTCTGATTCGTGCGATTCGTCCTGGCTCATTCCAGGATCCTGGGAATCTATGTTGGGAATTTCTGGCTTAAATGTCAAGTAGAGTAACATCAGCATGTAAAGTATGACTACCGGGAAAATCACTACACAAGCGATAATGGCTGCAGCCTTAGGCATATGATCACTTGTAATCCATCCCAGCAAAGTTGAGCCTAAGAAATATATGTTGATCCCAATAGAGCAAGCTCCCAAGAACCACAAGACCAGAGATACCTATATTATGTTAACAATATAGAAAAACAACATTAATTTGTTACAATACCATGGAAAATTATGTGTTAGGAACATTAGGTTACATTTTCTATCTTCAATAACATTACCATTTTAGAGCTCTTGTGCGCTCCCATCTTGGCTTCGCTGCTTGTGAACTTCAGTAGAGGAACCAATGCGAATGGAAGTTCAAATGACAAAATCATCTGTTATCACATGGAAAAAAAGAGAGAGATCTTTTTTGGCATGTTATCTTGTTTAGAATAACAAAAAAAAAAATAAAAAAAAATAGAATTTATGCCATGTTTGGTATACATTAAAATTTTCATTTTCATTCTTCTACTCATTTTTAACAACTGATTCTTCAATAAAATAATATTTTCCATCACATCAATAATTTTTCCTTCTTTTTCAACCTCACATTCTCCATCAACCACTATTCTAGCATACATTCTTCAAAAATAACGTGGCTCAAACACACCCTTACCGAAGCAATGATAATTAGCCTTGCAGCAGCAGAAGGTCCACCAATAATGCAGGCTATTAAGCTTGGAGCTATGGCTATACACCTGGTCACTAAATTTCTCAACCAGAGCTTCATTTTCAAATCCAGAAAACCCTGCAACAAGTAGTAAAAACATCTTCATGGCTATATATATTTACTATTGGCTATTCTATCTTCTCTACTGAACATGATATCTTTTAAGATTTAGTACTCCATTCTAAAAGGTCAGCCTTATAAAAAAGAGTAGTTCAAATCCTTATAAATTGATCTATATTTTCATCTTTATTAGATGCGAGATTTTATCTCTTAACGTGCCCTTGAGATGGTGGCTCGTTTGAACAAACCAATCTTGAAATCTGTATACTGATTTTTTTGAGTTTTAATCAGATCGAATTACTCGTTTGAGTTTAATGGGCTCTGATACTATGATAAGACTTGATGTTCCATCTTAAAAGATCAACCTTGCTAAGAGGAGTAGTTCAAACCCTTATAAATTGGTCTATATCTTTATCTTTATTCAATGTAAGATTCCATCTCTTAACATGCCTTGATGTAAGATTATATCCCTTAATATGCCCTGACAAGAGAATTTTGAAATCCGTATACTCATTTTTTGAGTCCTAATCGAATCAAATTGCTCATTTGATCATAATGAACTCTAATACCATATTAAGATTTGAAATTCCATCTTAAAATGTCAATCTTGTTAAGAAGAATAGTTCAAACTCTTATAAATTGATCTATATTTTCATTTTTTTTCGACTTGAAATTCTATCACTCAGCACTGTCTATGTTCATAATTGTTTACCTGCATAATGTATTGGCCAGCGTAGGTCCCTGTTACAGTTGAACTTTGACCAGAAGCGAGTAAAGAGATGGCATACAGTTTCGAACTCCAATTCCCAAGAGTATTCTGACTCCCAATCCAAGCAACACAAGATTAGTTGTATTAAAGAAAATACTTTACACATTTATTAATGGATTGATTTGTAGTTTAATTAAAAAAAAATTACATGGGAATTTTTTGCATAAATTTGACGTTATGTATCGATTTTGTTAGGAAGTAAATAAAATGAAACGGAAGTATTGCTTCGAGAAAAAATGAATAAAATAATTACTTTGCATGGAGAATAATTTTGAGTATTGAACAATTACTTTATTTAAAAGTTTGCTGAAAGACTGAAATTTGTATTATGAACAGTGTTATAACTTGGCATCTTTCCTGTTATAATATAAATTCATTAAAGTTAAAAATGCTATAAAAAGTATAAAGTTATTCATTTTTATATTTATATCTCCAAAACGTGATTATCTCTATTCTTAGAATCATGCTACACGTACATAAGACTTTTACAGATTTTTTTTACAGAATACACATGTCGATATGAGATTGGACAATTAGAAAAAATAAAAAATTACTTGTACAGGTATTACCAACGCAACATCTTTAATTGTACTGAACAATTCCCTGTATGTATTCTTGTATGTTTATTAGCATTTTGAAATGCACATACATACACACGAAACATTGGGAATTAGAATTTCATATTATAAAAAGTCAATCTCATTAAAAGGAATAGTCGAAACATTTATTTTATGTTGCTATTTAAGTGGATTGTGACTCATTTATGGAAACCAATCTTAAAATCATACTGCATGTTCGTGCCTTAAGAATCCGATTGGACTTACCATACAAGGCATTGAGATTCCATCTTAAAAGTTCAACTTTATTAAAACGAGCAGTGTATACCATTATCCATTATTTATTATTTTTTCGTATTCAATCGATGTGAGCTACCTTGAGTAGTAAAGCAGCTGAGTTGAGAGTAATATTGGTGCAATGGTATTTGTTGCTTGAAGAGATATTGGGATTGGAGCAGACGCTTCCGCTCACAGATATGACTGCCACATTGATAAGGAATGCAATGAACAAAGCTAATCCGCTTTCCAGTAAAAAATATCTGCTTGCACTCTGTAAAACAAGTCACAGAATTATATTCTGGAATTTAAAAAAATGCCTAAACTCGTTCGTATATATTTTATGTGTATGCTCGACTAAACAGCACGAAACTTACCCTTATACCATCGACAGAACGAGGGATTTTTCTGGATGTCACCAAAGCTGAATGAAGAAATAGGTTGTGCCTGCAATATTTACATTCGTCGGTCTCCATGGACAAAAATGTGTAGCAACTTGTGACTTTTCTTTTTCTATTAAGAGTGCCCCGGTGAAAACATTTCGGACTTTTTAATGTAAATAAATACTTCGCCGGTTAAACTTTATAATGAAGTATTTTTCCCTTATTCCATAGCACATGAACGAAATATTTTGACCGAAATCATAATCAAGGACGAAAGAACGAAATATGCTAATTAATGGAAAAATGAAGATAAGAATTCGATGGAAAAAATTTAGGGACACATATATTATTATGAAAAAATATTGAGAATCTTAAGTGAAATTAAAAATGTGACGCAACAAATAAAAATTGTCATTTGAATATAATTATACCCATTTTATCTATTTTAACTATATTTTAAACTTAAATTGGTCTAAAAAATGATTTAACTCGCCCAAGAGTCCCTTTTAATTTAAATAGATTAATCCGACAAATAAATATGAAAATAAAATTATAATGGGAATATTAAATTTTAATTTGCTCAAATTTGGGATATTTCTGTAAATGTATAAGTTAGGCCTCTATTAAATTCACAATGAAAGATCTAGCCCCACTCTCAAAAAGTGTTGAAGTGAACTACGTAGGGTCCTTGTCTCCCTGGTAGATCAAATGGTTGGTCCTTAGTCCTTACATAGTTACGTTGATGGTCGGATGAAAAGAGAGAGACAAGACATTATTTTCTCTAAAATATATGAATGCTATAATTGATAATTATCATAAAAGTTTTATTAAATTTCTTAGGTTTTATATAGTTGATACTTAAGGTAATATAAAATGTACTTTTACCTCAAGAAATAAAAAACCTGAAGATTTAATAGTCAGAAAATATATATTATTTAGCCACTGTTTGGCCTACATTAAATTTCTCATTCTTCTACTCATTTTCAACCACACATTCTTCAATAAAATAATATTTTCCATCACATCAATAACTTTTCATTCTTTTTCAACCTCACATTCCCCATCAATCTACTATTCCAAAATACATTCTTCCAAAATAATATCTATCAAACACACTCTTATCGTATATTATGTTAAAAAATTATTGACTGCTATATTTTTGTATTGAAATTTTGAATATTTTTCATGGTTGATTGTTGAATGTCGACATTTTTTTATATTTTCGGACTAGTTCACTTTAACAATCATGTAGTTGTTTTTCCTGAAATTTTTGGTCCTATGGTGTTCGTGCAAACCTTATATATCAAAAACTCAAAAAAAATACAAATAATAATAAAAATTCGAGGAATTACGGCATGATGAGAGCACCCAGAAGAGCAATGGCATCTCTTGTGGCACTTGCATTGCTCAATTTGGGGATGAACATTCCCATTGCAATCTCCTTCATGTTAGGGTTTGAATGTACCATCACAGAGCAGAAACAGCCTCCCACAACCAACACCAATATACCAATTGCAATCTCCAACTTTCTTATCTACACACTCCAACAAGAAATCATATTAGGAATCATACTCGATTGGACTCAACTAGTAGGACAAAATGGATCGACTCTTATCTCGTGTCTCTATTTTCGTCTCATGTCTTGTCTAGTTTATCTAGTTCAGTCTATGGACCATAATTAGGGTTATATTGAACTAGAGAGGACAATACAGGACATGAAGGTGCCTATGGCTAGGACATAATAGGAAAGTTTTTGTATATGTTTCTCCTCTTTCGGAAGTTGTTTTGTCCGGTCCAATTTTACCCCTGTTTGACAACTATTATTTCTAAACTCTTTTATTCTCATGTTCATTTTCAATCACATTTACATAATAAAATATTTTGTATGTAAACTTAAGATTTTTTCTATTTTTTACCTACAGATTCTCCAAATAATCACTATTCAAAACTCTATTTTCTCAAAATAATGCCCAGCAAACAGTGTACTGAAACAGTGGCACGATTACTTACACCGAATCGTTGCAATCCAAGGAGAAGAAGAGTGTTTAGTCCCGCTAGCAACACTCCAGACCAAATGGGTACGTTGAAGAGAATGTTTAGAGCAAAGGCTGTGCCTATAACTTCATTTATGTAAAATTAGTTATAAATATTTTGTGAATTAGTATAAAAAATTTCATATTATAATTATTTATATTTATAGAAATTAAGTCTTTCTCTTTACAATTCAAAAAATGGAAAATATTCAAGCACATTCAATTTATATATATAGTTTGAAGAGGCAAACCTTCTGGTATGTCGGCAGCAATAACAGCAATCTCGGCCAATATCCAGAGAAAATAATTTATTGGAATATGGTATTCTGTCCTGCAGTGTTGTGAGAGATGTTTCCCTGCTTTCCCACATCACTAATTAATTTATAACATTAGAAATTACAAAACAAAAAAATAAAAATAAGTAAAGTTCCTTGTTCTTTACACCTATAGTATAAACTTTTAATATGGTATTGTAGACAAAATTTCCACGTTCAAATTTGGTTAGTCATCAATTTATATAAATCGTGAATGTATCAGTATTTTAAATAAAAATGATCTCACCAGTACAAGACTCTCTACTTTACGACATTCAAGAAAGGGCACCCACGATTTCTTTATTAGCTATTGGCACCCTAATTGTGAGGGAGGTTACACCGATATGCAAATAGCAAAACATTTCAAGAAATATTAAGGGTTGTTCTCTTTGCGTTTCAGTTTTATGTTTTAAGTTTTGAATTTTGTGTTTTGAGTGTCCATTTTGAGATTGTTTAAAATGTGTTTTTTTTTTATATTTCGAAAAATTATTTTGAAAACATCCAAAATGTTTTTTTAAAAATTTTGGTTTGATTATAATTGAAAACACTCAAAACTACAAATTTGTCGTTTTTGAATTTTCTTTTTGAATTTTTAACTTGCTTTCAAAAACTCATTTTCAAAAATAGAAAATAGAATGCGTTTTCACTATTTAGGAAAATCGAAAATAGAAAACGACTTGAAAACGGTAAAGAGAACATGCTCTAAATTTTGCATGCTGGTCAACTTTAGTCCAAGTGTTTGATAGAAATTAAAATCTAATTTTTGATATAAGTCAAAATTAATAATTAATTTTAAACCACATATTTTTATCTAAATCTATAATCCTTACCAAAAAGAGGCTAAATGATATTTGACAAGCTAATGAACTTTTCAATCATTACCGACACTATCCATTTCTTTGTTATTAAATGGTAAAAAGTAAAGAGTTGTTGAGTTAGATAACATATATTTGATTATCTTCTTTAAATAGAGCCATTATTTTTAGTCATGTCACAAAAGTTTAGTAGCTAATCATAAATATTGTGAAAGTAATGTGATCAATAAAAAGTATTATGAAAAATACGGTAATCCAATGAGATATCTAATCCAATATTTTTACTCTCAAATATTATATCTTATATGTTCAAATTCTTTTAATGAATATTAGTAAACGTATTGATGTTTATTATTGTTTTCTGTGCAAATCATTTTATCTATCGGTGTCCTTTTATTTATTTTTAACACAAATAACAATATTTTCATTTTCACTTTGAAATATTTAGCATCATTATTTTTATTTTTCAATTTTTTTATTTTAATAATTCATATCGAAATTACTATCCTTTCAATTCAAGTCAAAATTCTTATTTTGAAATGATCACGGTGCACTTCATCGGTAATTGAATTATTAATGAATCTGTCAAAATTCTTAATATTCATTATTTTACATCTATTCGATACCAATATCTCCTTAAATTAATTTGAACCCGTTTTACGATGATATAATGGTTCGTTAAGTTCATTAACTAGTCAACGATGTTTTAGAATTCAGTGACAATCATAAAATTGTGGGAAATATAGTGATTATTGCTACATTTAAATCCTATTTAGACAACAACTGTTTGCAAGAGTTGGTAAAAATTGTCATTTGTACTGTGATATTAAAGGATAATTAATATTAATGTCTCAACCTATTTATGTATTTTTGGTGCATGGATAATTTAAAAAGAAAAGGAATTAATAACCTGTAGCCACCCCAAGGTTTGCCGAACGAGATTGAATTATGAGAGCGAAACTGAGACCAAAGAGCACAATCCATAATAACTGTTTTCCAAAACATAGAATTATAATCAAAATCTGGGAGAAATAGACGAGGATAACAAGAACAAGAAGCTAGACCACCTCGTATTTATAGTCAGCACCAGCTTGTAAATCCGTCTCCACTGCACATATTACACACAATGAATCAAAGAACACAGATATTGTGGGTGAATCGGGGAGCTTTAGGGCGTCGCGAGAAAGAAAGTCTCATTCTCTAAGCGAGAGTTATAGTGTGTGTGTGTGTGTGTGTGTGTGTGTGTGAGAGAGAGAGAGAGAGAGAGAGAGAGGTTTAATTCTTACAGTTTCCAGGATCCAAATAGGCGACCGAGACTAAAAATCCAGGACCAATATAGCTTAGGACTTTCTTCCAGTGAGGATTCTCCTGTATTTGCACTAAAGCCATACTTTTAACTGAAGTTCCCTGCTGATAATTCCATGATAGATTTCTTGGGGTTATATTTATAGACAAGAGAACATCCCATTTTTGCTTGTAAACAGGGGCGGACGCAGATATTTTAGGTTAGGGACATAATTAAACCCTATACAAATCGAATATTTTGTTC
>CAIGRL010077584.1:0-10665 GCA_903798325.1 Fraxinus xanthoxyloides
TGCAATTTTAGTATCTAAACCTTTCGTTCTTTTACAAATTATACCAATTTTTTTTTAAGTACCATCCACAATTCCAAACCTTTAAAACTTTATTTTCCATCTCACTCCTGTTTATCTTCTTTCACAAAACGTTATTATTTTATTTAATCCCTTCCACAACCCTTATAAATCCCTCACCCCAAATTCCTCATTTTTTTCTCATTCCCAAGATTACACTTTAAAACCCTCTTTACAATCCTAAATCCACTAGTTACTGTTTGGAATTCTTGAATTAAAATTTTGCAGCTGAAGGTGTGCAAACAAACTAGACTGCACAGTCAAATCCTAGCAGGAATATGAGGACTCCACCTCTTGGTGTCTCTTGTGGGGCTTGGTTTCCTAGATTTTTCGCAACTGCTAGCTTAATGAAACCAACTATTTTTTCTCCATAAACCTCACCTCCATATCTCTCTCGTTTCACCAAACATTTGGCTTTCATTTTCTTCAACACGCTCCTTGAAAACCATTTTCGGTTCATCACAAAACTATTTTGGATCAATTGGATGTATCTCGTTTAAAGCTTCACAAAATTGCCTTCTCTGATGGGCTTCCTCCCAACCAAAAAATTGAGCCTCCCTAGAAGCATTTGCAGAACTCTCCGACCGGTCATGTCTAGCAGAAACAATTGGTTTGAGGAAATACGACATTTTGGAACAGATCTAGTGCTGGTGTTCTTGAGATTAAATTGAAAGATTTCTAAGCAAAAGAGAAATCCCACAAAAAAAATTGAGGGAGTTTCCTGAAGTTGATGTTAGGTTTAATGAAAATTTGAAGTTCCACAATAGCTACATAGGAACTTGCAGAAGTGCCTCGATTATAAAGTTGGCTGGTGATGGTGGTTGACCGGTGATGGCTGCATGTAGTGGCCGCCATTAGAGGGTGGGGGATTGGAGTAGGAGGGTTTTAAAGTTGGGAATGAGAAAAAGAAATGAGAAATTCGGGGTGAGAGGTTCACAAAGGTTTTAGAAGGTAGTAAATAAAAAAAATAAAGTTTTTGGGAATAAGATGAAGTGGAGTGGGGTGGAAAATAAAGTTGTTTGGGATCATGGTGGTACATAAAAATATTGGATATAATTTGTATAAAAATAAAAAGTTTAGATACTACAATTGCAATTATTTTTAATTTTTACATTTTTACTGTTTTTAATGGCAAATTTGACGGTATAGGGTTTTCGAACAAAAAATTTCAAATAGAGGGTTTTCTGCGATTTCCAATAGGTAGGGGGGATATATCGCAAATTGAAACATTTTTAGGGAGTTTTCTGCTATTAATATGTATAAACGAAGACCTAAATGACCCATTTGTTCGAATGATGACTCGGTGGCTTAGGTGGGTCAACATTTGGGTTGGGTTCGATGTTTGTGATTCCTTCTAATTTTGTTCTGAGAAGCACCACCAAGATATTGGCAGGATAACTTTTAAAAAGTACCAGGATACCACGGGCACCAGAGCTTCAGTGTCACACGTATATCATTCAGTGATAAGCGTCTAACATGCCACGTGGCTTGTCCTTTTATCTACCTTTTATGATGAAATTTCAAACCTAAAACCAATGTTTTGAAAACTGGATTGGTCGGTTCAATCCGAAAGATCGGGAATCGGACCGAAATTTATAAACCCTTTAGTTAAAAAATCACCTGGAAACCATGACCGGCCGGTTTAGAAGGAACCGGTGACCCGCTAACAGGTTTTCCCTATTTTTAGGTTTTCTATTTTAAAATTTTTTAACTTTCATATTGGGCCCATAAACTAAAGTGAAAGGCCTATAAATGAATAACGAATTGCCTACTGCTTTATATATTCACCTCCGTTCAAATTAGAGAAAAGCTTTCCAATGTAGGTTACACGTTCAATTTCCCCTAAAAATTATTTTCCAAATGACTGCTTGTTGGCTTTCAATTTTAATTTGATTTTGGGCCAACAAAGTAAATAGAAATTTTCACCTCAATCTTTTTATTTATTCAATTTTTAAATTTAACCTAAAATTCACTTCATTATTGGCATAATAATGTTAGACATTCTTTTCTATGGGCTCAAACGATTTCAATTTTAACGAAGCAAATTATTTCAATATATTGATTATTAGTTCCTGAAGTGTCAGAGATTAATTGTATAATAATAAATTTAATTTAAAGAATGATTTTTATTTAATTTGAACTAATTGTATGAAAATTTTAAATAAAATATTGTAGTTATAATATTTTATTATTTGTGTGTGCATTTATTTATTGCATTTGGTTTGACCTCGGTTTGAACCTTTTGACCCTTAACCTTTTCCGGGGCGATGCTCGGGTCGGTTTTAAAAACATTTTTTAAAATTGGTTGTTAAATTTTGGTACTTTGGGTTTATTCTTTTATTGGTTTTAAAGGAGGTTTGGCCCATTAAATGCAGAATCCATATGTACATTTTCTTTCTCAATATTTTTGGCCATTCTACTTTTCTTCTCCTTCTATTAATTTTTTTTTGAAACATCAACTTTTTCAAAAGAACTCTTCATTTTCCATTTTTTAACTGTTCATCTTCCCCAAAGTTTATCATCTCCTATTCTCTATTTTCTCTACTCTTAATAGTAAATAAAATAAAAAATATTTATATTAATTTTTAACATTGTTTCCTTGACGTGTAGCCAGCGTGTCCATGTTGCCTGTTGCAAGCGTGTCCATGATTCTTATTTGTTGCCATAATTGGTTGTTGTGACAGAATTTTTTTTTGGAAAGAAAAAGTTTTTAAATAGTAAATTTTGGGATAATGTGTGGTTAAAAAATAAGGAAAAACTTTGGGTTTATATGAAGAATATTTTACTATGAGAACGTGTGGTGGAAAATGAGTGTGAAAAAGGAATGAGAAAGAATGGTTGTCAAACAAGGGCTTAATGTTCTATTGGCAATATAAGATTGTAAACTATACCATAAAAAAATGATACATATTTCCAATGGTAGTTTTATTCTTTTCGTGTCTTGAATATCTACTTTGTCTGGAATCTTCCTGACTTTCAAGGGTGTTAATTTATATAAATCTATCGATGGACTAGTAAACATTTCTAATTTGTTTTACCTTTGTTTATGTTCATCAGGTGGAGGTGCCGAAGAAAAAGGTTAAGAGAACTAGTGTGCCTGTTTCTGAACAAGTCTATGGAGGAATGGGAACTGAAGAGGTGCAAAAGGCGGTGGAAAAGGAATTTGAGATGGCTTTGCAGGACCGTATTATGGAAGAAACAAAGGAGAAAAAGAATGCTGTGGAAGCTTATGTTTATGACATGCGGAATAAGGTATATTTTAGGAGTGTTTGTTATGCCAGAACTTCAAACATGGGTAGCTCTATTAAAAGATAGAAGGTATTGACTGTTCTTTTAATTCTGTAGCTTACTGACAAATATCAAGAGTTCGTAGTGGATTCAGAGAGAGAACAGTTGATTGCTAAACTCCAAGAGGTGGAAGATTGGTTGTATGAGGATGGCGAGGATGAAACCAAAGGTGTCTATATTGCTAAGCTGGGGGAACTCAAGAAGGTAATCTTGTTTGTTTGTTAGTGATTACCGCATCTTTCTTTTCTGACCTTTATAAGAGGACACTGTTATGAATTTGAAATAAATATCCTGCAGCAAGGTGACCCTATAGAGGAGCGATTCAAGGAACATATGGAGAGGGGACCCGTAAGTGATCAACTTATTTATTGCATCAACAGTTACAGAGAGGCAGCTATGTCGAACGATCCCAAATTTGATCACATTGATTTGGCTGATAAGCAAAAGGTATCCTCTCTGGTGTCCTCCCCTTCCCCCTTGAAAGTAGGCTCGTGTGATACGTAGATGGTACAACTATTAATGGATTGTGATTTACTGCCTTCCTTTCCCAGGTTTTGAATGAGTGTGTCGAAGCTGAGGCATGGCTGAGAGAGAAAAAGCAGCAGCAGGATGCACTTCCTAAGTATGCAACGCCAGTTCTTTTCTCATCCGATGTCAGGAAAAAAGCTGAAGCTCTCGATAGGTACTTCACTTAATTGTTGAGTGATTATGAACCGGTTTCTATTCAAAGTTGTGGGTTTGCAGTCTAAATGCTATTCTTCTATCTTTGAAACAGTGGGGAAGATGCTAAATAGCTTGCTAGTACGACAGTTTTTTTGTTCTCTATATACATCTAATACATTACAACTATGCGTCTTCAATGAAAATGCAACTTTCGTTGACAGATTTTGCAGGCCGATAATGATGAAGCCAAAGCCAGTGAAGCCCGCTCCTCCTGAAACATCCTCACCAGCATCCTCTCAAGGAGGAGGCGAGTCCCAATCTCAGGCGGCTGAGAACCCTAACTCAAGCCCTGGCCAAAACACCAATGAATCTGGAAATGAATCACCGGCGGAGCCCATGGAAACAGATAAGTCTCAAGAGTGACATAATGTGTGTCCTGTTGGTATTTCCATATTTCATGCCAGCTTGTATGGGCTCTCATTTGTACAAGTAGCGGTCAGCAACTGGAACTTGACATGCAATGATGGCCGCGAAATGTTGCCGAAACTTGTTTCTTTGGATAATGTATTATCTATTTCGGCATGTTGCAACTTAAATTATATACACGTCTCTATAATCCTGTTTTTCGGAAGGGTTTGTGAGAGAACTTTATTTGACTACGATACTTCTTTGCCTAGTAATTCTTGTTCACGAAAATGACTTGTCCCGGATGATTATTGGTTGACGGGGGTGTGTTAAGTCTTCCAATTTATGCTATAGACCATCTTTTTGTATTTGATTTTGGATTTTCCAATGAAATTGGATTTTGTCTCAGACATGGTTTACCCTTTTACAATGTTGAACCATTTGTGCTAACGAGAGGCTTTTATATTTGTTCTCTTCATGGGTGTATAGCTCAGTTCTGATATTCAGCACCAACAGAACTGGATCTGTAGACATCTCCTAATGATTGCACATTCCTGGTGGTTTAATTTGTTCAAAGTCTAATTTTCACAACCAAAATTGTCAAATATTCGACCTATTTTCACGAGTACTTAAAATCTGCTGATTTGCTAAAGAGTAGGTACTTATATTTTGGAAGGATAGAGAGGAGTCATTTTATGAATGATGAGGGCATCTCTCAATGTTCAGAGCTAAATGTGTTTCTTAATATTCTTCAGTGTGTTATGGAAAAGTTGGTATGTACCCATGAGTCTTCTGTTTGGTCTTTCAGTTCTTTGGATATAACATAATTTTATGGGTTTAGCTTTGTACAGTTTGGAGACTTTATTTTATTTCAAATTTGATTTGTGTAGAACAGTTATATGGATTTTTTTTTTTTTTAATATCAAATTCTTCTTTATATGGTTTTAGTCTCTTGATTTTACTTTGTTGATAATTGATACCGTTCTGGAATTTTGATATAAATTTCTTTTGCCGGAATTTAATTTGCTCTTGGAAAATTTCATTTCTTGAGTGAATTTGGTTTGGGTTTTGCAAAACTTGAGAACCCCAGTTTGATGACCTTCAGTTCAATATTCTTTTTTCAAATACTCATTTCTAATTATATATTCACACAATAAAATATTTTATACATAAATTCAAATTTTTTTCTACTTTTTAATCAAACATTTGTTAAAAACTTACCATTCAAAACATTTTTATTTTTTTCCAAATGATGACCATCAACAATTATGATATGTCAAATTTCATTTTTGATGGTTTTGGGCGCGTCCACAAATGGGATTTATAAAATGTTATGTGCTGGCTTGGATTGTTTTGGATATTAGGTGAATTTTGAATTGGTTTTATGGATTCTTGATATTAATTTCAATATTCATTGGCATCCCCTTCTAACTACTAATTAACTTTCTTCTACAGGTAATGTTTATTTTGAAGTTTTTATTGAAAAAGTATTAATTTCGTCTCTGTCTGGTTGAGAATTCGATCGTTTCGGTTATAGTTTTTAAACTCAAACCTAACGGGTGGTTTAATGAAAACCCCATGATTTGATTCTGAAGAGCATGTCAATGATCGATACACTTAAAAATTGAAAAACCTGTTGGATTTTCATGAAATAATCGTTGATCTAAAATTTTATTTGAAATTTAAATAGTCGCTTACCTATTTAGGCGCAAGTTTTCATCTCTTCCTCTATTTTTTTTTCTCACAATCTCCTTTTGTCCTATATAGTATTTGTCAATGATTCATGTATAATATAATATTAAGTTCTTTGGTGGAAAATAAAATCAAAATTTTATAATTTTGATAATAGTCTGTGAGATGTGTGATTAAAAAGTTGATTGAAATATGTGGTAAAATTAATTGTTGATTTTAACGTTAACTTAAATTAAAATTTTATTTTTTTTATCAATCTGGGGCTAAAAGTGTAAATGTAGAGCACACGATGTCATCATATCGTGTGGATGTGTTATATTTTCCAAGCATCTATTAAGATCGAGATGTAAATTGTGAGGAAAAATAAAAAAGGGAAACAAATTGTGTTTTCTAACATGATATATATATATATTTGACCACTTGACTTGTCCATCGAACCACCAGATTAGCAATTGAATTAAGTGATCCAACTCTTCGTCTGGGTCAATGCAACATCTGAAAGTTATGCTATTAAAGAAGAAAAACTGAGGGTAAGTTTAGTTTACTATTTTCAAGCTGCTTTTAATTTTCAATTTTACAACACACTAAAAATTTATTTGGTCTGATATTTTCTGAACATGTATTTTTGAAAATAAAGTTAAACTTCTAACATAAAATTCAAAATGCATTTTTGACGTTTTAAGTATTTTTAGTGAGAATTCTAAGAACACGCAAAACATAAAAAAGAGTGTTTAAATAAAATTTTAAAAAATAAAAATAGTTCAAACTCTTAATAATTAAGTACCTAAACGTTCTAAAAAATTATTTCAATAAATACAGACATGTTATAAAATTAAAGGAATAAAAGAGAGATATAGAGGATAAATGGAGATAAAAGTAGAGTCAAAATTCAAGTGTGTATTTATTGATAATTAAGACTTGTATTTATAAGATTCAAAATGAGAGTTACAATTAGAATGAAACAGACTTTCTACACTAGATAAGACTTATCTATGTATCACGACAACATTAAATAATCATCAATAACTATCTCATTATTTTATATCACTTCTTTTTTTTATGATTATTTGCACAATAACCATATCATTGAAACATTTTTTTGGCAAAAATTCGATGGAAAAAATACCAATAAATGAAAAAAGAGTGCAAATATTTTGGAGTAATAAAATGTTGCATCATTAAAACCTTATCACGAAAATATGGTGGGACAACTTGATCAAAGAAAAAAAAGTATAGCTACTTCTCCTGATTTCAATTTTTGTATCAAACGATCCATATCTTGTATATCAATGTCTACAATATTGATATCTTGTATGTCAATGTCTTCAAATAACGCCGTCTTCATACGAAATATTTATCAATCTTTGATGATTATGGTAACACGATAATTTGAAAAATAACTCCCGTAGATCTCTTCATGAGTCTCAAACATATAAAAGTTATTATGAAGGTAAATGTCTTTTAGGTTAAAAACATTATTACACAAAGAATACAGCTCGTTAAAACCTTATTAGGAAAAACTTATGGGAAAATTTTTAATGAAGAAAAAGAGTACATTATTCTTTTGAATCCATCACAAAAGTTGCCTCATTAAAGACTTTGTCAAGAAACTCCAATGTGACAAAACTTTGGTCAAGGAAATAAAAGAGTACAACGTGTATTTACTTCCCCCATAATAATATCGTTTGAATTATACTTCAAACATATTAAATCCTTTAGGGATAATATTAAATTTATATAAGATAAGTTGACTATAATCAGATTTATTACACGCACATCAAATTTCATGCATTGTTACACTAACAAATTAGGGATCTGTGATTATATCCACCATTTGATAATTTATCTATTTATACAAGTTCTCGTAAAATTCTTTATGTAAAGAGTCGTATAATACACACTTAACATTACGACTTACTTTTTCCTATTTTCATTTCGCATAATACACACTTAACATGTTCAAACTGTAGATCCAGAAATTTAAGGTTTTTATAGTAAGTTTAATTTTACTAGGATCATATCCAGAACCTTCAGGTTTCTCTAAGAGATTCAATTTTAGTATGATTGCGTCATTTTATTTAGCAAATCATTAATACGATCGATATGTTTCAACGAATTTATTTCGATTCCTCAATTTCGATTCCTCACTATTCATAACATGATGCAGTACGTCATTTCATTTCTTTTTTCGATTTTATTTCTTTTCCCATAGTGACTTAATTTATTGAAATATCTCAATTCTCAACATATCAGATTCTTGAACCTCTTCTGAGGTTTTATAGTATGTTATGTTTAAATATTTATCAAGAGTATATGCCTCTATGATGAGACCATTTTTGCTAATTGCTTCATTTATGTTTGGAGATTTTTACATTATAATCGAATGTTATCGCGCTTCAGACGTGACATAAATTTATTAAAATAATATTAACTATTTCTCCTTCAGGGCGTTAATTCGACTTGGAGTATGGTATGTCATATATTGTTGATATCTTTGGTTAGTAAATATATCTAAATAAATTATCTTTCGAACTTTTGATTCGAATTATCTTTTGCGAGGACTTGATGCATTTGTACATTATTTCCAATTTCATAATTCCTCCCCCAATGCTGAGAGAACTGTCTAATCAAATTGATAATCATTTTTACTGTATTATAAAATATCGCTCATTTGGTACAAGGATTCAAATGACGCACTTATTCTCATAATTCTTTACTTTTCATCTTAGTACAATGTGGTGGGTTAATTGTACATATATTGCACTGTCAAATAATGAGATGAAGAAATTAGGCTATGAGAAGTACTTTACTCTCAATTAAATTGGAGGCGTTTAACAACCAACATTGTTAAACCATTTATGAACATCCCAACTAACACTTATCAAAACGTTATAATTATGTCCACCAACATTAACAAGATACAATCTTGATTACATAATTTGAAAATTATGCTCATAATTTGAGCAGTAATTTCGTAAAATTAAAATTACAAACACTATGAAATCATCTAATATATATATATCAAATCTATTAGATACAAATAATGTCTAGATGGTCAACGTGAAGGATGATGTGCCTCATTTATTATCCTGATTAATTTCAGAAATATAGGGAAATCAATCCATATTTTTAGTTAGCGATGATCAATTTTCGGTAAAAGAGAACACATATTATATAGGAATTCATTGGATTGAAAAAACTTCTGATTCTTCATTGAATGTTAGAATTCTCAATTTCACATCATTATTGATCTAGCGATTGTTTATCTGGACATACCAAATAATAAAATAAAAGAGTAATTGAACTTCTAGTTCAAAACAATATTTATCATGTCACTAAAATTTAGTATATTGTACCAATTAAAAAATAATATTACAAACTTTGTAGGTATTTTTTTATTTAATGGGGAATAAATTACTAATAATAGTAATTTTATCCTTTCATATCACACAATATTGACTCTTCTAAGTTTCAAACCAATATTCTTCATGAATATTAATATAAATAAATTATTGCTTCTTTAGAAACATTTTAATTAAAATTGTAATTCTCTAAGATCAATACAATATTTAATTATAACGTTTAAGTTGTGATTCATAAAAAATAACCACATAATATTCTTCAAAAATATTAATAAATTTAAAATATGCTTCTTGTAGAGCAATACAATATTTTTCAAAAAATATTGATTTGTATAAATTGATTTAAACAATTTTGTAATATTTTCTGAAATATTTAAATATTTGAATTGTATTTTGTTCCAAAATAACAATAATATCATGCTCTTCACGAGTAATTACATATTATTGTTTATAGTACTAAATCATGTAAGGATTTACTATTTAGAAGTAAAAATATTATTTATGTTAGATTATCTAACTAGAATATTAATAAGAATTATAATAGGCTGTTTCAAGAGTACGTTATTCTTTACTATAACTGCTTCAAGAGCAATATGTTAATATTTTTCTAAAATATTGAAAATTATAATTCATGCTCTCTAAGGGCAAGCAATATTTTTTCGGAATATTAATTATAATATTGTGCAACTTTAGGAACAATAACGAACTATTATTTTGAAATATTAGCTTTTTATGAACTATATATTTGTTTTTTTAAGAGCAATATATCAATATTTTTTTGGAGTATTGAAAATTATGATTCGTGCTTTTATCCAGAAATCGATTAATATTCTTTTAAAATATTGAAATTGTAATATCACGCTCTTCTGAAGCAATTCATATTCTTTTAGAATGTTAGAAATGTTCTGCTATTTTAGGAGCTAACAAACTATTATCTAAAAACATTAACTCTTAAGGAGTATGTTTTATGGTAGAATATTAATCATTTGAAGAGTTGTGTTTCTTCAGTAGCAACAACACGATTAATTTAAAGTTTATAAATGAAAATAGAAAATTTTAATCACGTTGCGATAAGACAATAACAAATTATATATATCAATACCATAAAATAATATTTGATCAATTTATATAATCACATATTTTTTTTCCATACAAAGATAATAATTTACATCATTAGTTCCATCACATAATAATAAGA
>CAIGRL010077601.1:0-11028 GCA_903798325.1 Fraxinus xanthoxyloides
GGACAAGTTTTTTTTTTTTTTTATCGGGCCGACTCCTCAAAATGAGGCTCCGCCCGAGCCTTGGCTCCGTGGAACCGAGCCCGAGCCTGGCCCCGTCCGAGTCGCCGAACTTTTTTGCCATCCCTACAATGTAGTCTCCAATACTTCCAAGTCAACTTTCATAGAATTCCACAAAACTAAAATTCGGCCAACTCAATGAGTAGAAAAGTTGATTTGAGATAAACCACCAAATTTACTCCTCATGATCCGGTCTAATTTTGGCTCCCCCAACTTTGTTTCCAAAATACCCATTACATCAATGTCATGTTGCTTGATGAAACTCCGAGCTCTATTTTGTTTTAGGGGTAGGTTCAAGGCAATCTTCATGAAGATGAAGCAAGGGTGATTCCCTTCTTCTTATCCATAGAAGCCCCAACTTTCCTTTGATCATCAAGTTTACCTTTATGTTTTCCATTATTTATAATCTTACTTGTTGTCCCTTGCAAGATTGGAATGCATCCTGTCACTGATTTTGCTAACAGCACAATATCATTTTTCGGCACTAGCGTTGAAGTGATACGGCGACTATTCTTCATCCACTTTTTCATGTCAATAACTTTAATGAATGTAGCATCATTCTGGTCCCGTTCTACTCTTTATGGCTTTCAATCTATTCTACTCGATCACATGCAGCTGGAAGCCCCTCATTGTCTCCCGGTTGATTACTTTTTTGCCATTCCTTCACCTGGATAGCAACTGTGGGTATTTGGCCACACTAGCATCGCTGGAAATTCTCTTTACCATCCGCACATTGTTTTTTATACTTGCATCCAGTAGTGGGATGTCCAAAGACTTTACAAGAAGCACACAATTTCGGTTCATGTTCATAAAGAGTTTCATGTTCCAGTAAAACTCCATTAGGAAGCTTTATCTTTACTGTCCGCACAAGCTCGGGAAATGCATCCACTTCAACAAGAACCCTTGTATAGGAAAGTCTACCCCTCGTCGACGTGAGCTTATCGGTAGAAATAGGCTTACCAACTTTTGACACAATTTTCACCAAGGGATTCAAGTTCCAAAACTCCAAAGGTAAGCCCAGCAAATTAATCCAAACCGGCATGTAACTGATTTCTTTGTCATCAAACTCAAAGTAACGGGGCATGGCTTTAAGCATCAATGGCCTACCAAAAACAAATTAGGGACCCCCATGTAGAACGCTTAGTCTATCTAAATCATTCCCAAATTTGAAACCAACCAACGGCTTGAATGAACAAAATATTGATACTCTACTTTTTTTTTATGCAAAGACTGGTGTGAATATTTTATTTCATAATAAAATGAAGTACATGAAAGGAGGAGGGCATATACTCGACCTCCAGTAAGTGAAAAATACTAAAAATGTCTCAAAATAAAATGTAAGAAACAGTAAATGAAAAATAAACAAAAACTAGTGAAAAGTACTCAAGGGTACTCCCGAGGGTAAACCTTAGGGTAATAGTACATCATGCGTCTAGTCTGAAATATTTCTGGATCATAGTAGTCTGCGTAGTCGGGTTAGCTTAGTGGAGAAGGGTCACGCCCGTGAGAAGGGACCCGCCTATGTAAATAATGTTGTTCGGGTGATGATGCACTAAATGTCGAGGAAAAGCAGGTGCATTCGATCTTATGGTGCTCTGTGCTGCAACATTTGAAGCATGTAAGAGTGACCTGCTGACTGTAAGTACGTTATCTTCTACATTTTGCATGCGGTCTCGAAGTCCTATGCCATCCATGTCTCTTTGTATATGTTCCTTCACCATGTCCTGTGTAGAATCCGTGATGAAAAGACTAAGTGAAGGTGTATATGTAGGAGTCTTACTCACAAAAGGTCCCATACCCAAGAGCTTGATAACCAAGTACTCAATGGAAAGTCTCACAGTAGGTCAAAACTTCATGCCATAGTCCTTCTTAAAGTGATCAATCAACATATGCTTGATACTGTGCCGCTCTGAGCTGGTCTCAGCCAACAGCCTATGTGCAATAGTGGTATGGAGAATTGTTCCTGTAGCTGATCTCTGTGCTAACTGAGTGCCATCTTTGTGTGTCTTCAATGGAGGAGAACTGATCTGTATCGGCTCAAGGTGTGCATTAGTAGTCGCGGTGGGAATATGAGTTATGGTAGTGATAATAAAAGAAGCCGGTACCTCAATAGGAACATCTGGAGTAGACTCAACAATTGAATTAATAGTGGTACCTCTGGATCAAGTGTTGCAATATTGATCAGTAAGGCGGATCCTGATTTCTGTGATTATTGAGTACCCTCTGTATATGTCCCAAACGAAGGAGAACCGATGTATGTCGTCAAATTTGGTACCTCTGAAGCTACTGTCATGGGGGTCAAGGTAGAAACTGTCAACCCAAGGGCCTTTTTTCTCCATAACACCATTTCCAGCAGCTTCTTTCATTACATGAGGTTTCCCAGTTGAACTCCCCAAATCCGTGTCTTCCACACGAGATACGCTTAGTGTCAGATATCACTTCATTAAGAATATCCTTAGCAAAATTAGCATCCATTTTGGAATCAAAAGTAACTGTAGGAGAATGACCGTCCATTAGCTCATTAGAAGGACCATGCTGATTTTTATCCACAACACCAACATTTGAGTGGCCTAGGTGATTTTTAAGTGGAGGCAATCCACTTTGATGGGCCAAACTATGTTTTTTCTTGCCAACAACAAGTGGGCTGGGCAGGTGTTTAAGTGGCCCAGATAGGCAGAAAGTTCACGTGACCAAGTAGAGGTAAACCCAAGCCGGACATGTCAGCCAAGGCGAGGAGACAAAATTTTGAAAGTTTGCCAAGAATATATAGAGAAAAAGCTGCACCCAGTTGCCTGACCAGCCTGTTATCTCCCAAATAATAAAAAACGATTCCAATTTTAAGATATTATACTCGAAATTAGCCATATCAACTAGTCAAGCCATGAGTCGAAACTCAAAGCTCGAGCTCGGCTCGAGCAAAATAGTGCTGAACTTTTTTGTGTCCACGGTTTTTTTTTCAGATCTACATTTTAGCAGTCTTGCAATAGCTGCCATTGCAAGCAGCTATTTTAGCTACCTTTTCAATTTTTTTTTACACGGACAAGTTTGTCCTGGTTGTTTCGACCCGTGATACGAGCCGGCCCGTGTCGAGCCTACGCCCCAAAATGGGGCTTGACCAGAGCCCGAGCTGGGCCACAAGCCTACGCCCCAAAATGGGGCTCGACCCGAGCCTGAGCTGGGCCCAGCTCAAGCTTTTTTCAGGCGAAACCCGTAAGTTATTTTGACATCCCTACTCAAAATGATAATATCCACTACATGATGCTACAATATACAATATTACTTTGACCAAATTCGACCTTTGAATGTGAATATCCAAACTTTCAAACCTTCAAACTAAGAAGATGAAGGACGAACCCAGAAACATCCACCCTGAACGTGAACCTGCTGGACAATAAAACAGAAAACCAAGTAAGCACCTGGAATACCACAACTCAATCTGAAATCCAGTCTGCCTTTCAAATGATGAAGCTGAAGCGTACACCTTCAACCGATAACCCAGAAAATCTGCAAATCCCAGGTAACCAAAGCTACAAAACAGCAAACCACCAGAAGTTTGGAGCTTAACAACTCCAACCACCCTCTTAACCTTGCAACTTCTATATCAAAATCACCCAAGAAGCTGACCAAAAACCGAAATCTGAACAGAAACTGCCTAAGAAAGTGACATAGCTGAACTCACCTGAGTGAATGAAATTGAACTGCACTAAAGCTTTAGGAAACTTAGGATGAACACCTCCTAAACTATGTTAAAGGAAAAATCCAACCAAAATGTAGTATGCTTAATTCAATTTTTACCAAGAAGAAGTAAAAATCGAACCAAACACAAGAAATCTCAAGAAACCAAGGCACTCAAGTGAGGTTTTCTCTCATTAGAGTTGAAAGCATCTCTCTCTAACCTTAATTTATACACAGGGATTTTGGATTTGTTTTGTATCTATATATGCTGGTTGCGATTGATAGCTAATCATCTTTGTTGGCTATCTTTCAAGTTGTAAGAACATGTTCAAGAGATTCTCAAATAAAAGATGTTCTCCATTTTAGAGAGTCAATATTAAAAAATAAATTTAAAAAAAAAAGAAACTCTCTGTTCTAAGAGTATTTTTAAGTGACTCTTTATCTACAATATATTAAAACGGAGGATTGAGGAGAAATTGTTTATACCAATTATACCCTTACATATTTAGCTATATGCTCAATATACCCTCATTTGGTTTACCAAAAGAAAAATAAGTAAATAAAATTGAAATGTTACATTAATATGTTCGCATTGACACTAAAATATTGAATACCAATTTTACACTAATATATTTAGCTATATGCTCAATATACCCTTATTTAATTTTAATTTTTTAATAATTAATTAATAACATTAATTTAATTTATTCAACATGAAATAAAAAAAATCCATTTTCTTTTCTATTTGTCAATCATTCTCTAAATTAATCTTTTTAATATTACATTATTTTTTATTAACATCATTAATTCAATTTATATATTTAGCTACATAAAATTAATTAATAACATTAATTCCATTTAGATTGAAAAGAAACCACCATGATGAAGTTGGTTTCAGTACTGCAGAAAGATTCATGTGACAAGAATTATGTCTTCTTCCATTAGATTGAAAAGAAACCACCATTTATCATAAAAATATAACTTAAATGTATTCCCTTGATTGAATTAGTCAGTTTAAAAAATATATATATATTCATATTTCCTTGTATAATTTCTATTTCATTTAGTTGTTTCAAACATATCCCAACAACTAAATAATATATTTACTGTTATAAAATTAATGCATATAGAATGTTACTATATAATTTGATAAAATTTCATTTTATGTTATATATCCTTATTTAAAAGTTGTTTTAATGGGCGGTTACATACGAATCTATAATATTTATAATATTTGTTCATTTCACTCTTAAGTCCTCAATTATTTTTCGCTATATTTTTAACATTATATGAAAGTTAAATAAATTATTATAATATTATAATAGGTGATGAAATTCTAAACATCCACACATAGAAGTAACAGATTAAAAATTCCAATATACCGAGATGACTTACAATGAAGGAAGATGGAGATAATCTATTGAGCTACGTTTTTGAATTACTTGTCGACTGAGAGCATGTGAAAGGAATTGAGAGATGACTATTTTTATAATTAATCTACAATATTTGAAAATGAAGAATTGGGGATAAACTTCTAAATACCAATTTTACCATTTTATATTTAGCTATAAGCCCAATATAGCCTCATCCTATACCAATTTTTCCATTTTGCCCTTTTTTAACTTTTGTCAATAATGTCCTTAGTCTAATTACTTAATTTATACCAATTTTATTTCGAAAACATTAATGCTTCCCTTTGTTTTAAACCAATTAATTACACGAAGATGAAGGGGCATAGAGCACATACCGAGATTCTATGTATCTATATAGCGTGTAAAGTAGTGTTATTAAGTCTAAAGAAGAACAACATACAAGATAGTGAATTATGTCAAGAAGCACAATAGATGGGACTTTCAAGCATTTTACTCAAATAAGTAATGGACAACATTACAATTGTGTTTTTATGGGTTGACATTTTTGTATGCATCTATTCTCGATCTCCAAACACACACAAACAAATGAATGAAGAAAATGGATGGTTGTACTCCAATATTGAAATCACCCGACGACTCTTTTTGCCGACACGTCATTTAAGTAGGGATGGTAATGGGGCGGAGTGGGGTCAGGGCAACCTCCCCGGGTCCTCGACCCCCGCCCCGTTACCCGTTTAAGGCAAGACGAGGGGGTGGGGCTTGCCTCATTTACCACCCTATTTATTTTATTTTATTTTTTTAAGTTTTTGATTATTTATTATTTATTGTCCTCATTCATTAGATTCAGACAAATAATTTTAATTGTCATTTTCTATTAGAATTAATGAAAATTTTCATTTAAAGTATTGATTAAAAAAAAAATTAAACGTGGTGGGGGGTGGGGTGCCCGTTACCCGGCCCGAGACAAAATTTCTCGCCCCGCATACCAAATTAAGAGGGAACAGGGCGGGCCGCACAAGTATTAGATATTTTTGCCATCCCTACATTGAAAAGGTTGAAATGTCAATTTACGTAATCTAAGTTTGAGTTACATATATAAAGTAATATTGCTACATGTAAAGTTAACTCATACAACATATTTAATTAATTAATTTTTTTTAACTTTCATGTATACTAACAAATAAATTTTTTTTAAGTTAATAATAGATTTCCACTAAACTCAGTTATTACTATAAATATCATTATATACAAATAAAGATTGTTGACGTCGAAAATTGTATGGACAAAATTCAAGTCAACTTAATGGATGATTTGTAAGAGGTAAATTGCTGAAATAGTAGAAAAAGAAAGAAATCTGTATTAAAAAGAAAAGCTTGTAGAATGTTTATTGTGTGTCCTTCCCACCTCTCATTAGGGAACCATTCAGTCATGTTAATATGTCCCAAAACAGTCGATTGGCCTCCAAAAATAGATTATCTGCAATGCTTTCATTGACTCTTCATTGGTTCTTTAAGGTCGGTAAAAGCAGCTCATGATGAGGTGGAGCGAGGGGTAATTTTGGATGCTTGGATAGTGGGAGAATGATAATGCTTGTATTGATTCCCATAAAGAAAAATGTGGGATCCCTTTTCTCCTCCCATTAGCCTCTATTTATGGGCATTTGATGAGGCAACTTGGCCCTCCTACGTCAAATCAACTATAGTACCAAGCTAGGAAGGTACGCCTCTGGCACATCTTGATTGGTTGTTGTCAAATCAACTACAGTACCGAGCTAGGAAGGTACGCCTCGGCACGTCTTGATTGGTTGTTGTCAAATCAACTACAGTACCGAGCTAGGAAGGTACGCCTCTACCACATCTTGATTGGTTGTTAAGGTCGGTTGAACAGGTCATCATGACTTGGGTTATGATTACCTGTCACCTAATAGTCATTGCTGATTTCTTATTGATTGAACATGGGGTGTTGATGTCATATGTTCTACTTGTCACTTTGGGAGTGGCCATCCGGGTGGTCATGACATCATTTAAGAGACATATGTTCAGAATTGCAATGATGATGTTTACGAATGACTTCAGGTTGAGCTAATTTGCCTTGGTAGAGCTTATGCGTAAAGTTGACCTAACTTGGTAAATATCATGGGGTAGATCCGACCTTAATGAGCCGATCTCTGGATGAGCTGACCTACCTTAGTGGAGCTCATGGGTAGAGTTGACCTGATGACCTCTTAGCTCATATTCTTTGAAGTGACTACCGAATCTTCATAAGCGCTCCTTCATAAATTAAAGTAAGCCCGAGCTGATCTTTTGGACTCCAACAAAAACAAAGGGCACTAATCTTCATCGGGGGCAACGTGCAGAAGCATTCAATGCAAGAAGATAGGGTAGAAATCCTGGTGGAGAAAGTGTTGATCAAAATGTGTGCAATAGCAAAACAATATTTACTTCATTCAAATGAATGAGTGATCCAGAGGCATACTTGGCGTGGGAAGAAAAATTGGAATTTATATTTGATTCTCATGGTTACTCTGAGAAGAGAAAGGTAAAGTTAGTTGTAACTCAATTTGTAAATTATGTTATAATTTGGAGGGGTTAGTCGAAAACTTGTAAGTGGAGGAATTATGAGAGACCTATTAGAACTTGGGATGAGTTGAGAACTATTATGAGGNCTTCATAAATTAAAGTAAGCCCGATCTTATCTTTTGGACTCCAACAAAGATGATGATGATATTAACACCATATAAAAACAACATAGTTCCACGATATAAATAAAAAAAATTAATAACATAATTAAAAAGCATAATTTCATAAAAAAATTATTCATATATATATTTTTAACAATTTTAATTTTTCCTTTAACGATATCAATTACATCAACTATTTTCAAAAGCAATAAAGTATTTCAAAACTATTACGTATATTATTCATCCGATACATAAGATGTGCAACGCACATGTTTAGAGAGTAACAAATTTTACACTCTAATAATGCTTTCTATTTTGACTCTTATTTTTCTTATTTTCTGAAGAAATATTTATTAATTTATTTTCATATTTAAAGTAATTTACAATTTGTCACTTCGGAACGTTTGAAAAATTTAAATACTACTTACCACATTATTGAAATTGTTAATTTTTTGAAACGAAAGCTAAGTGATAAATAAAAAATGTTGTTCCATTATAAAAAATAAAAAAAAATTTAAAGTTGAAAAACAAAGTTGTAAATTGTCTAGTGGAGACTTGAGTGCTAACAAAAGGAAAAAAGTTGGAGACTAACTGTCAAAATGATAAGTTGAGGTCCACTCCCTATAATTTCAATAGATGGGGAATTCCAACTTTAATTTTTCATTTAATAATGTGAAAGAGAAAAAAAAATAAAAAAAAAAATCTCTGTGGAGACCTTAGGGACCAAATCTGATTGAGGGAAAACATCAAGGACTTAAGTACAACTACGCAAAATAGAAATTGAAAAAGAATAAAGAAAAATACTCTCAATGCTCTTTCAGTCTTTCTTCACGAGTGCAAATGCGGTACAGCAGCTGCAATACAGATTTCACTTGGAGCAAAAATAACTGTTAATCATAACCATCTTTCCAGGTATAAGCATCTGCAATCGTTGTTCCATTCAAATTAAATCAATGTTGTTATTCGTATTTATCCATTTTATATGTATCCGTCTTAATTTCAGGAATTAGCGATCGAAATTGATGTCTCTTGAGTTTATTCTACATGGGTTTCTATATTAGCTTCCGAGTCAGTGTCTTGAACGTTCTTTTTTTATAAATGTTAAGTGTTTGTGAGATAATGTAGAGATCTGGTTTACTGGAAGAAAATAGAAGCAGAGCAACGAGAGTGATGAAGAATTACTTAGTAATTTTCTTCCTAAAAAAGTTAATGTGTAATCTGTACAGTGGCCCATTTATACATGAGAAATAAAAATGAATATACAATATTGCCCTCAAGCATATGTATAGCTCAAAACGTCATGTCAAATCAGTTGAGAATTATCAAATTTTAAACACCGTTTATAAAAATTAGTAGGCTGATATTAAGATGCTGAGGAAGTGTTCTACATAAATTTGACCATACGAGGACAATTTTACAATGCATTTCCAAGAAAGAAGTAAATTATCAGTATAGGACTAAAAATAATATGAAGTAGAACACATCTTGTTACTGTGTTAGAAATTGACCTTCTAGTTGGATATCGATCATTTAATATCCATGCAAGTTTCCACATAATCTCATTCAACAGGATGATGGGAGACTGCTGATATTGTTAGGTTCTCCCGTTGATGCAGAGAAACAATCTACTTCTTTTAGAATGAAGAAATTTTAGGGCGTGTTTAGTAGAGATAAAAATCGGATTAAAATTGAAAAAGTAACCGTTATTGTAACCTGCAATGCCATTCTTTGTCCTCCAAGTGTATTAGCTGTCGTGTTACTTGGAGTGGGTTACTTGATTTCTCAGATTAGAGTATATAATTGTGCACCTTACCCATCCTCCCCTCAAATAGATATTTTCTGGTGTGTGCTGGTGTTTCCGTGTTCAGACCTACACCTTGAGATGTGTTTCGTAGGAGGTGTTCACTAGGACCCTCAAAACTTACACTTTGAGTGCCTTTTGGAAAGGCTAATACATTAATTTTAAAGTGTATGTGGCACCAGGTGCAGAGCCAACACCCCAGCGAGGTGAAGCAGCGAAATTAAGGCAAGGAAGGATTAGGAAGATGAGTCTGTTGGAATTGGGTCTTTTTTTCTTTCTTTTTAAAATTTTTTTTTTGACCCATTTGCTTTGTATTATTAGGGTGTTTGACACCCATTTTAGTAGAAAAATGTATTTTTGAACAGTGATTGATGGAAGGATGTGTGTTTAAGAAGTAAGGAGAATTGTTAGGTTTATGTGTAATATTATTTTATTGATGAAATTTGTGATTGAAATGAAAAAAGAGAAAAAGAATCAGAATGAGAATGAGAAAAAAATGGGTGCCAAACGGGGGCAATATTTATATGACTACTCCATTTTCCCTGCCCCATACCGCTATTACACAACTGCAAACCAAAGCAAATCTCTGCCAATTTCCCTGCCTCCCTCTTGCTGTGCAGCCCGACTCGGGGCCTTGTGACCTGCTGCTGCTGAGTCGTCGACGCTGAGCTTCCTCCCTCCGCCACTGCCTGTCGCTGCTGTGTGAGCCTCTATTTTTTTTTTTTTTTTTGTGTGTGTTTTTAGTTCATTTTTTAATGCCATTTTGGGGAATGATTTATGTTTTATGACTCTGAGCCTACTACTGAGGTTTATGATTTACTAAAATTGGGGAATTTGTGAATATCTGAATATGTGATATCTGTGGACTGTAAACTGTTAATTTTGATATCATTTGGGGAATTTGTGATAAATGATAAATTGTTGTTGGAATTGAACATTGAAACTTGATGATAGTTTAAAATGAAGTTTAATTTTCATTTGTGAGTAGTCTAAAAATGTATTTTCCTTTTTGATTATGTTTTATGTCAAACCAAACAAAAGAGATGTTTTTGTATAAGCTTTGATGGTGCTCAACTTTTGGGTCTGATTTGAAAAACATTCTTACTTTTAAAGTAATAGTTATTAATTAAAGTAAATAACTTCCTTATATTGTCAAGTTGGATACCTAAAAAAAAATAAAAAATCTCTTTCCTATGCAGTTTCTTTGGTGAAGATTAAATTTTTGTAAATCCTTCTGCTTGTTTATGTGAATAATGTGCGTCCAAACATTGAGAGCTTGCTGCTACAACCATTTCGAATATCCACCCCAGTTCCAATTTTACCACATTACCATAATCAATTACAAGCTATCAAATTTGTTATGGTAGTTGAAAATTTAACCAACATAATCAATTTGAGGTTGTATCATGTATTTTTCTTATTATTTTGGGTTGCATTGGATT
>CAIGRL010077609.1:0-10508 GCA_903798325.1 Fraxinus xanthoxyloides
TTTGCAAGTTCGATTGTGCCCTCCTAACTTTAAAGTTCTGTGTCCGCTCCTGACAATACACAGACGAATTAAAAACAACAAAACGATAGTAATGTACTCAAACAAGTATTCATTCTCGACCTTGGTTCAAGAAAATTAGAAGAACATGACTGAAGTTAAAACAAGAGAATAAGTAAAACTTGCCATCGATAAAAGTAGTTTTGAATTATGTCTTCCGCACGTTTCTTTCTCCTTTTTATTCTAAATAACCGTGGTTCTAAATCCTGTGTATTATTCGTAACTGTATCTGTTTCTGTCGCTGAATTCTTCTTAGCGGAATCCTACTATTTCGTGCTGTTTTATCCTCATTTTATAAGCTGTTGCAGTACTCCTTTTACGGTTAGATCAATTGCGTGTTAAAAAAATTACATTATTCTTTTATAGTATTGATTGATAAAAGGTAACTAGCAAACTCAAGATTGAGCAGAAAATATGTGGCCACCTTAATGCCTTAGGATTATGACACTTTGCTAAAACGATTTTGATAGGATATAGTGACATAAGTTTAGGTGTCAACAAATGATTGGATGAAAAAATTGACTATGTTTTAAACGGTCCAACGATAAAATGTCACGTGACATTATGTCAACAGATCTTATACTGTAGCATGTTTGAATGCCTTAACGAGGGAAAGAACTGCATCCTAACACTTGCAAGCCCTTGTAATCAGGATGCCGCTTGTACAGTTTACAATAAGGGCTCTAATTTGTAGAACTGAAAAGGGAAGTTTGTAACCCTTATTGATAAAGGTAAATTTGCATGAATAACATGGTTAATCGAGTCTGTACGTTCAACGACCTCATTCTTAATCATACATTGTTTTAAAAATAATTTTTTGCCAAATTTATTTTCAAAAAATGGGGCTCAAATAGGGTCAAAATACTGGATATTTTTAGAGTACTTTTTATTAAAGTTATAAAGTTTAAGTAGAACAATCATATTTTAAGGAATTTTTGTTTTGTGATGAGAGATTTTTTTATGCTTTCATTCATCTAAAAGTATATTTCTAAAATTAAACATGATTTTCTAGTCCAATTGGATCCTTAAAGTCATCTCTCTCTCTCTCAAAAATAAATTCTAAATAAAAGAATCTTAGGATATTAAATCCTTATATGGCCTTCGTTTCTTAGAGTTCTTTCTCTCTCAACTTCATTTTCAAACATGTGTTTATTATCATCCACGACTTCTATCAAGATTTACTAAACAATTAATTTTTATTCAAATCAAACAAGGGCTAAGAGTACGCGTTGTAAATTTTATTTATAAAAGTAATTAAAGAAATTATATTCATTCATTGTGCCGACGCGAGCAATATTTTATGCCCACCAAACTGGCCCACAGGAAAAATAATAGTGAACAAAAAAAGTATGATTAGTGGGGTGGGTGTCGGGTCCTCTCAATTGGGAGGGGCCATGGCCCAACAGATAAACCCATGAACAGAATGTCAATTGTCTTAACAGACGTGCTTGTTTGGTTTGATTGATGGATTATTTGGGCCTTCTCCACATTCTTAATATGACCCACTTTTTCTCTTGTCGAAAAGCTTTTTGTTTAGATATGTGGGCCCACATTTCCAATTGTTTTGTTTGGAGAAAAACATGCGTCAGTTTTTGATTGGGACTCTATTTTGATTGGCCTTCGATTAGAGGTTTGATGTACTTTGATTTTACTTATAAGTTCAAATTCAAATTCAAATTCAAATTGAAAGTATTTGGAGTAAATGAAAAAATATTAGGAATCCATTTGGTAGAGATTAAAATAAAAAATTAGTCGTTATTGTTAACTTTTATTAGACGAGTGAGACCCTATAACATCTATATTTTCAATTTTAATCGACTTTTTAGCTCTCTCAAACGTGCTCTCGTATTCATTTGGAAAGAATTGTACACGATATAATTTATAAATAGATAGAAATTAGTTGTAAATGATCATTTTCAAATAATTTATAAATTATATAGAATAATACTCATTGTACATTATTTTGTTGACATCAAGTTTCACACCATGTATAAATTCAAATTGTGTTCGGCGGAAAAGTGTGTTGTTTTTAAAAACTATCCAATGTAATGTCGCCACGTGACACAATGTCAAATTTAATGTCAAAATTAGTGTACTTGTAGCATGATTGAATTATATATTAGCCAAAAGGACCACTAGTGCTTTTCATATCCAATCTAAAACTTTGATTTCTCAAAATGATAGACTTTTTTAAGTGGATATTTTTCCATGTTAGTATAATGTCACTTTTTTTCTCTTGTCGAAAAGGATTGACGTGACATTATACTAACATGGAGAGAATGACATGTACGCAATTTTTCCTTTCATGTCTTTAATCCTGTTAATTTTTAAAAGGGAAATGCCACTTGCATATTGTTTTTTGACATTATGCTTAATTAGCGTCGACTGGATGAAAAAATTGTTAAAAATTTAAACTGTTTAATAATGTGTTTTCATGTAATAAAATGTAAATAATTATGTAAAGGATGTTGTACATATATCATAATTGTTTTTTAAAATGGTGAGTTACAAAATGATGAATGAAATATCATTTTTGTATGTTTGATATCAACTTATATACTTTTAAAATTTAATGCAATTGAGATACATTTGAAAAATTTCCATCGCAGCTGTGATATTTAGCCCTACTATAAAAGATGAAATATAATTAAAATATTATCTCTTGTATTGCCAAATCCTCTCTAGCATGCAAACTTTATCATACTTGTAAGCCCTGTTTGGTTCTTATTTTTTAAGACATTTCTTTTTTCCAAATCACTTTTCAATCACATATTTTATGGGATTTACAATTTTTATTAAATTTCTCCTGCTCATTTCTTCATTTTTTATCAAAATATACTAAAAATGTGATTTTTAACTAGACCGATAAGAACATTTCAAAACATAACTGTTGAATTACTAAAACAAAATATTAAAGTGTGTTGATGTAACAAACTATATCAAACATGAATATGCTTTTAATCAACCCCTGGAAACTAATATAAAACTACAACATTTTTGAAAATAACATGTATTGTCACATAAAGGAATATGTGACATTAAGCTTTTGTCTTAGGTTTTTGGCACTATATAAGCCTTTGTACACTTCTTAAGTTGGGTAGGGTTGGTGAGAAACAAAGTGTCCAATCTTTAATAAATTTCTTTAAGCACCAATCATTCATGTCTTAGTCTTGGTCAACTTTTCTAACCTCCCTCATTAATCAATCAAAGAATAATGAAAATGTTATATATATTAGAAATATACTATTTGTACATTGAAAGTATGCATTAATCTTGGCATTGTGTCAGGTGTAGAAATCCGTGTCGTTGATTATTTTAAGTATTTCTAAAATTAATGATAAAAATGTGTCACACTGTCAAAAAAATCGTTAACATTAATGTCACTGTAGCTATATATTATAGTCTAAAGAATATAAGCCCCTAATTAGTTTGAATAAAAATTATATTTTTAGTAAATTTTAATAAATATTAATGAAATATATGATTAAAAGTTGATAAAATTATGAATCTCATTAAATGTATGAATAATAATAAGTTTGGAAAAAAAATGAATTTTAAAAATGGGGCCCAACTATGGGCTAACTTCATAATATTTAAATTTAAATTTTATTGTTGATTTATCCTCATCGACAAATTGAATTTTATTAGTTTAAGTAATGTTAAAGAAAGCCTCTGCTTGAGAATAATTTATAAATAGATATAAATGAGTGATACATAAAGAATAATACTTGTAGGTTCATTAAGACATTGAAATGTGTGATTTAAAATAAAATTTGACATTTTATAATTTTTTTTCTAGTGGAGACTAAGTTCCACTTTGATTCCCTTTAATTTGTGTTACATTATTTTTCATATTTATTTTAAATCACACATTTACACAATAAAATATTCTACACACATAAATGAATAATATTTGTAAGTTCATTGAGACATTGAAATGTGTGATTTAAAATAAAATTTGACATTTTATAATTGTTTTCTAATGGAGACTAAGCCCCAGCTTGATTCCCTTTAATTTACGTTACATTATTTTTCATATTTATTTTAAATCACACATTTATTTACACAATAAACTATTCTACATGTAAAAACAATTTTTTTTCCAACTTTTTAATGACACATTTTTTTTAAAAATAAATATACTATGCAAAATATAATTTTTTTTTTCAAATAAAGCCCACTAAATAGGGGCAAAATGTAACATAAAACATAACAAATAAAATAAATAATCATGCACCCTTGTCACGATAGTAGTAGTGAGAATCTTAAGAAAAATCTTTCTTGAAAATGATCAATGCAATGGGAGAATAAACAATAGCCTTATTTCAAAGGTTTTTAAAGTAATTTTTCTTCCCATAATCAAATTTCATATTTCAAAATTGTCATTCTAGACTCAAAATAGACTATTTTCTCGACATTTTTTTTACCCGTTTCTCATGTCATTCTACATTTGATTGGATTTGGAAAGTGAGGGAAAGTTGTGATTTTCTAGAGTTTGATTAACGAGTCCCATGTATACAAAGAAAATAATATAAAGAAGAAGGAGAACAAAAAAATTATTGTGCGTTGAGTTGCCCTCAACTCGATCGAATTTGAGTTGGTCAATTAGAATCATTGCTAACAAGGGTGTATTTGATATGATAGTTTGTACTTTCAATATTTCATTTCTATTCTTGGAAAAAAAAAGTACATTTTAAATAGACACTGGACAAAATTCAAATTCCAATTTCTATTACTTAATAGTAGTATTGAGTTTGACAAGAGCATCTAATAATATTCAAGCCAAGTTCAATTATTACTTTATCAAAATTTAATAAGCTATGATCATTCAATGATTAAATCCCAGCTCAAATAATCAAATTTATATTCAAAAGTCAACTTATTTTATTTTTTACTAGTTGAAAGAAACACACACAAGATGTTACCATATATGTGCAAGCGTGCAAGTTGTTGTTTTAAAACAAACAATTACAATCATAGAGACATCATAAATTGGTAGCTTCTCCTTCAATGAAAAAAAATACTTGTATCAACTTTTTTGTGAAAAAATCCGGATTTTTCTCATCTTGTTGGGGGTCAAACCTGATTTGATCTGCACGGTAGTCCATTCATGTATGTACACTCCATTATTATATTGCATTGTGAGTCAAACTTTCATAGTATTATTCAATTTTTTTTATTAATATATATATTTTGTCACTATGACTGTCAAGCCATAATAAGATGTGAAATAACTCACTATCAAGGAAGTTAATGTTGATTTTAAAATCAATGCTAAAATAAGTTGCACACTAGAACATTCATTAGAATGTAATATATCATATCTAAGAATAAAGCTATTTTTACAATCTTTGTTGAAAATCCATATATTATCAAGATTTGTGCAATTAATTTGAAAAACAGTTTTTAAAATGGATGGTATAGATTCATGTCGACTCATAGTTGTCAATCGTGATTGTACATATAGCATAGTTCAATATCTAAAGGGTAATGCAATGACAGGTTGAACTCCGACATTCAAGCTGAAATTTGAAAGTAATAGATACGAATATCGAAGTTCCTTAATGGGCTTGGTGTTTATTTTTCTTAGTTGGATAAATAGATCACTTGAAAAATGAAAATCGTAGTCAAGATGAGACGACGTTATTTTAAAAAACATTACACGAATACAAAATATGCGTAGTGTAGCAAATGAATTCGCCGCTGCCTATTTTTTTTTATCATATGATGCTTTTGATGCTTTTTTTTTTTTTTTGCACGTGAACATTATAATATTATATTTGCATTTATAGAATCCAAAATAAGAACTTCGAAAACTTCAATTTACGGTCTCGATAACGGAAGTAATTGGTTAAAATATGATAATTTTCTCCTCAATCGAAAATAATTAATTACTCGTTTTGACTTTTCATGCATATAACAATTAGAAGAGTTTTTTTTTTTCTTTTCTTTTTTCTTTTTTCGCAAACAAACAAATATTGTAAGATTCCAACTTTTGAGGCCACTTAATTTAATTTTTAAAAAAAAAAAACTTCTCTCCTTGTTCCTATTCGGCTTATATGAAACGAAGGCAGGTAAAAGTGCCTTCTTACCGATAGACACGTCGAAAAACATTGATTGGTTCTAACATAAAAGTGCCTTCTTACCGACAAATTTCATTAAGAAGAACTTATTCGGATCCAATACCTGATTTGGACAAAATTGTCTAAAGTATTTTGACGACAAAAATATCAAATTGAAGACGTATACGCAAAAAGAAAATAATGGAGAACCAATTGACGTCAAAGATCCTCTTAAGTGCACATTTTAACACATTATTAGAGTCTTAGACCATACAAAAAGGAAGAATTTATCTACTTTTTTCTTCTTTAATATTGTTCTATTCAAACTACCAACCATGCCACAATGATTCGAAAGTGAAAGTGTAATTCGCCATGAGTGAAAGAGTTGTAATTCTCCATGAATATTACACTAGTGGCATTTGTACTGAAGGGTCTTCTCAAATTGGACAAAAGGTTGTTGACACGATTTTACTACATATAATACCAACTTTATTTAAACATTAAGGACCCACAAATTGTGGAATTAGATCCCATCCAAGAGGTAAATCAATCACTTTTGAAGCAATGCTTTCCATCAAATTAAGAGTAAGAATACTGTTATTTGCAGTCACTCACTATCGTAATCGTCCAAACAGTTAACGATTTGATGTATGAGACAATAAAAAAAAAATTACCACATTAATTGCAAATAACATTACTATAAGAGTAATTGGCCTAAGTAAATTGTCAAAGAAAAAGCAAATCTTTTTGAGGCAGTTGGTAGATCATTTCCATTTATTTATTTTTCCCGTCAATGTTCCATGATTGTCCATTTTTAACGTGAGGATAAGGGGTAGATTTACATAATTCAAAGCCAGCATAATTATTTGTTTTTTTCTGGTTGAATTGAACTCAATGCTTGCGCTCAGCTTCTTTTAAAACAAGGGCCGAGGCATATTTAGTACCAGCTGGAAGAAATTAAAAAGAATAATGCTCCTTGAACGGGCAGGACACGAATAGGACAGACATGATGGTGTGGCAGACAGTGATTGATTGTTGTATTTTTTTTCAAACTATCCAATCACGTGTTAACACATGTCATCTCCATTATTGAGTCTATCATTGGACATGTCACTGTAGTATAACTCAATTAAAAACTCACTACTACCTTACCTTAAAATGTGTATGAAGATACAATTGACAAGGAATCTAACAATTGACAAGGAATCTAACACATTGACATGAAAGTTTATTAAAGTACTATATTTATTGTTTCTATAAACCTACAATTTTCATATGAATCTATACCTTATTGGATAATACTGTGTGTATATAACATTATTCATAAACTTCAGGCACCCCTCCAATAGAGGCTGACCATGTGGCTATTATGTCAACCCCTATAGATCATATTATGTACACAACATGATCCTACCTTATTTGGTCCTTATTTTCTAATTTATTTTTCAAATTAATCACATATTTTAATAATTCTTTTTAATCTATATATTTTCTTACTTTTTAACCAAATATTCAGCCAGAAAATTACTTTTCGTCCAATCTATTCTCAAAAAATTGCTAGCAAACTAAGGACGTTATATAATCTTGTTCAATTTAGAAATATAAGGACGTTAATGTATCTTATATTTTATATCTTTTTTAAAAATTTAATCTCTCGTATTATCAATTTTATCTAGATAGAAATTTTGATATCTCGAGATTTATGATTTCGTCTTTTTCGTAACCTATTCAGAACACATACCTAACTTGTCCTTGAAAATTACTTTGCACGTGGTGTTTTATTACTGGAGGATTGGAGTAAGCCGAATCAGAAAAAAATGAATATATATCTATCAAAAATAGTGCAATTGGGTTTGCTAAAGTATTGATTAAATAAATATATACAAATGCCACTAGCCATCATACTTTTACTTTTCGAGTGGAAAAATGAAATATTTCCAATATAAATATACCAGCTAGGGAAAATTAGGTTATGTTATATCCTATTCAAACTATTCATGAAAGAACTCCTTTGAGTCAGTCTTTCCATTTATAGCAATTTGCTTACAAAAAAAAAGAATTTAGGGTTACAGAATTGAAGAACATGAAGAAGACTCAAATAGTGAGCAGAAAAGATGGATCAGGAAGAGGTTCTTCAAGGGCTGTAAGGTATGCAGAATGTCAGAAAAACCATGCAGCCAATATCGGTGGCTACGCCGTGGACGGCTGCCGGGAATTCATGGCCAGTGGAGGAGAAGGGACAGGCGGCGCGCTCACTTGCGCGGCCTGTGGCTGCCACCGGAATTTTCATCGAAGAGAAGGGGAATCCGAGGTCGTTTCTGACAATTCCTAAATTTCTATAAGAAAATGTTTGCTCTTTGTCTCTCTGTTCGTGTTTGAAATTAATGTCTATGTGCTGTACAGGAGGGAGTAATTTAGTTACGAAAAGTTTATCTAATTAGATTTATATATTCAAAAACTCATCAAGAAATGTTGCTGATTATTGATTAAGGAGGGTGGATCGGAACTGTGGATTGAATTCAAGACCCACATACATATTTAAACTGTGTGTATCAAGAAAATTTTATATATAAAGGGTTCATTTCGTTGTATTTTTCACCTATTTCTTCAACAGATAACCCTGTCAGTAGGTTAATTTGTTCTTCAGATCTTCAAGGAAACGCATCAGATTGCAAAATATGCACGTGTAAGTAAGATTAGCGAGAATTATCATCTTCCACAGTTCATCTTTTTCTCTCTCTCTCTCTCTCTCTCTCTCTCTCTCTCTCTCGTATCAGTATATGTATGAATTGTGCCTACCTGTGTTAGCCTTTCTCATAAATTTGGGGTCCGCTTCGCCATTACTAGGTCTACTAGAAGATCTAAAGAAATTAGACCCTTTTTCCGTAGAGTAGCCAAACCAGCTAAATTTACAAATCTATAATAATTTCAATGGTTTTGAAATACAGGTGTAATTGTCCTTTTATGAAGCTGTTTTTACGTACTGCGGCACTCAAATCCAGTTAAGCTAAGCAATATAATAGGCTATGTATCTTCTAGCTTTTGTCACTCTTAAGGGACCAAAAGACAGGATATGCTAGAAATCCAACTCTTTCAACTCATTTTTCTATTCATCCATTAATTTAGTTGATCTGAAAACAATTGCAAGACAACAGTTTTTATTTGAATTCATCATCTCTTTGTTATAGGAAACGTTCGTTTTATATCACCTGGCTTAGGCCCACATATCTACTCATGTTTCCTTGCCATTATATTGAGACAAAATGAGAATTGAAGAATAATCAAAGAAAATTTTGTAATTTTAATTATCCTAATTCACAACAAAAGGTAAAGTGATTTTTCAACAAATTATAATTCTATTCTATAGGAGAAGATGAAGGTAGTTAAGAGAATTTCAAACACAATTTGTAATAGAGGTCTATTTGGAGAAGTTTGAATGAAGGATTTTGATTTGGTTGACTAGATATTTTGAGATACATGCACCGCAATCTAGTGGTTCTATTGGTAACAATTTTCTGGGATCAAAGAAAATTCGAAAGGATATCAACATTTAGATTTCTAGTTGACATGTGAGACACAAAAAGTTGTCTGGCAACTACCTCGTGATGAATGAAATGAAATCAATTGCAAGGTCATGCATTGGAGAGTGCAAAATTGAGTTTGGAACCAACATAAAAATGTTTAGAAACTCCACTTAATAATGTTGATCTTTAGGATAAATATTCAAGATCAAATATGGTATTAAAGCACATAATACTCAAATGAGTCATTCGATCCATCTAAAAGTTTAAACAAGTTATCGGAATTTTTTATTAGTATTTTTAAACAAACCATCGTCTCGTTGGAATATATTTAGCCCCGTTTGATTCCCACTTTTGGAGTAAAATGTATTATGGGATAGTGATTTTATTTGGATAATATGTGGTAAAAAAAGTAAAGAGAAGTTTTTAAATACGTATATAATTATTTTATGAAAAAATATGGTTGAAAATAAGTTTGAAAAAATACATTCTTGAGAAAATATGGCTCAAACAGGGGCTTAGGGTAAATCTCATATAAGTTTCATTTAAAAAAACTAACCAATATGTAAAGGCTTGTGATACTTCTCTAAATAATCCTTTTGAGGGCTTGATTGGGAGGGTTTTTGTTTTTTTTTTAAATACCGGTTTAGATGATATTTGGGTGACATCATTTATAAGATGTTGAGAAATCGGTGCTTGTTGAATTTTTAGAACGTTGAAACCAATGCAATGTAACTTGGATCATATTTCTTAACCCACCAATCCATGGTTATTTACCATTGTTCAAATTTTCTTTCAATTTTAACCTCTATAAAATAATTATTTTCAAACCACATATTTTGTTCAAAACTAACTTAAAATAAAAATA
>CAIGRL010077614.1:0-12396 GCA_903798325.1 Fraxinus xanthoxyloides
ATGTTGTCATCATCATCATCAAGTTTATAAGACCGCATGGCCCATCTAAATCCTCTCCATCAGCATGATGGTATTCATAGGTTACCCTCTTAAGGCCTCAAGTTTTTTCATGGGTTATTGATATAGAAGGTGGCTGTTGGGACCTAGTTTTGGGTAATTCGGAGGGTATTCTATTGAAGACGCTAACAAACATTTGAGGTCTTCACTCTCATTCATAGATGGGAATGAAATTCTTCTCCATTGAACGGATCATTCGAAGGTCGGTTGGATGCATAGTTTGTAGATACATTCACTTCTACCTCTTTTTTAATAAAGTTGTCACCTCTCTTGTATTTATAAGAGGAGTTGCTGTATTATAGAGTTATGATCCGTAATATTCCTCATGTTAGCTACCATTTCCATCACTTTTCTCGTAAAGGGAGTTGCGACCCTACCGTCCCTAAGATTATGAGGTCAACGTAGGTGACACGGGTTCGGATTAAGGATTTAAACGAGCCAACTTGAGTCGGCTCACGAGTCGAAGCTCATGGCCTAGGTTTGAGCCGAGCCGCGGGCAGCTCGAGTAAAGCCTAGATTTCAAAGCATTCCAAAGCACAACATCATCTCTGTTAATCCTCAAACATTTCTAGTGCCTCATTAACTAAATCAAACTTCAAGTAGCGATGCACAAATTCACCATCTATGAACAAATCAAATTCTAAAGTATAAACAACAAACTATGAATCTTTTTCAAACTGACAGCATCTGGACAAGCCTTAATCACAAAAGGAAAGTAAACTTATCGGGTTCTATACCAATTAGTTGGATTTTACAATAAAACTCAAAAGCCTCATTTTCCATGTCATTACTAGTAAAATCTGCAATAATTGCGTTATACACGATCGCATTTTGAATGCCATTTGATGCATGAAAAACCCATAAAGCATAATCAATGGAGTTATTCTTGGAGTACATATTGATAAGGCTTGTTGCAGAAACAAGAGACTCAAGATGCCCATTAACAATCATGTGCGAGTGAAGTTTTCTGCTTCTTGAAAGCTCCCGTCTTTGGGCACATGATTGAACAGATGCAATGCAAGATGGGTGTTCCAGGGGCAAGGTGCGAATTTATGTTGGCTTGGACGAGAAATTAAGGAAAAAACTGGTAATTTTTTTGAACGACAACACTGGATAGATGGTTTTATGCATTAAATTGGAATTGATTGAACAAAATAGAACCATCCTATACCCAAATGTCAAATGATATTTTCTTACTCTTTAATATTTTCAAAATTAGAAAAGTGAATGCTCCGACCAAACAGAGATGATGTGCTTTGGAATGCTATGATCAATATGTATATTCAATTTTTTCGGGCGGCCTACCATTTGTGCATTCCTACCATTTTTGGCTTGTGTTTATGCGTTTGTCAGGGCTAAAATGACCCGTGACACGAGCTTACCTATGTGACTTGACGAACCACAAGGGAATTGTCTTTGGCTCGGGCTTACATTTGAAAATGAGGCTCAACCTGAGCCTCGGTTGGGTTTTCGAGTTGCGAGACAAGCTAGCTCGAATTTTTCCCAAGTCGAGCTACGTGCCACCTAAGCCGAAGATTCGAATTGACATTCCTAGTCTGAGTGGCCTGTTCGTTAGAAACCTTTTTAGCTCTCCTTGGATTTCTTTCTTCTTCACTTGCAATCATTGTGGATGGATTTATTCAAAGAGGTTGTCTTCTATATCATATTTTTCTTTTCAAATTCTCAATTTTCAAGGAATACCCAAAATACTGAATAGCAAAAAAACACTTAAAACATTCTTCTCTTGAAACATTCACTTGTTCTTTAATCTTTAAGGGGAAAATTGAAGAACTTTCTAATAAGCATTTTCCACATGGTCTTCTCATGGCTGATAGTATGAATTTTCATAGATGATGCTAATTTGTTGACCTCGATTTCTGTGCAGATGACGTATCCAACAAATCAAGGCTCCACTTACGACCACGTAGATAAACTCTTACAAACTTGGACAAATCGTTAGGAATATGTTGCCTTCTCCAAAGGTAAAGGTGGCTGGCTGCATGCACTCTGAAGACCAAATCAATCAATTGTAAGGTGTATTTGGGTTGGGATGATCGGAAGACATAAGCCACGTTAGTGTTCGAGCACCGAGGGTTTAAGAGAATAAAAAATAAGAGAGCAAACTTAATTTGAGTGTATAAAATTACATTTCCTTCAAATAACACTAAGTGTGAGTTTCTATAGTAAAAGAGAAGAAATTATTATGGTTGGATGAAAAGACACGTGGCATCATCCTGATGGCTGAGGTGTCTTCTCCTAGATGCCACTTCATCAAGCATAGGTTGATTGACATTTAATGTTTTTGAAAAGTAACCACCTTAGAGTTTAGATTTGAATTCTGAAAAATATATTGACAAGTTGACCTTTGAGACGTCACTATAAAAATGTCACATCAACCAATCATAGAAATATCCTGCACAAAAGATCTCTGGAAAATGTGGAGTGGAAAATGTTTTTTTATAAACAAAAATGCTAATTACCTCAGATCAGTTATATTATCTCGCCTAAGCTATTGAGGGTCGGCTTCTACATAGCACGTCAATAGAGGTGATTCACCTCCTCAACTACCTTATATACTCAACTCGGTCAGGTAAGACAGTTATGTAGAGTACGAAGCTGATTGAGCTTGCTAGTTAGCTGTCATGTGATCATGATCAGGAGCCTCATTAGAAGAGGTGTAACTTCTTTTCATGTGTTAGCAAAGAGATGGCCGAAATAGACTTAGATAAATAAGAATAAATTGCTAGATTAGGCAGAGCTAAAAAATGACGAAGCTACAATGCTACATTACTTACTCTCCTTTGGACAAGATAAATATTATAAGCGAAACCTCGCTCCAAAATCTTCGAAAAAGTAATTTCCAGACTCAATTTCTTGTTACATTTTCTACCAAACAATCAATCCAAATGGTTTTAACCTGCAACTAATATATTTACCTCGGTTGCTTCTGAGTCTCACCTACAAAGGATTAGATTACGGTGTTGATTTGTAAAACACAAAGAGGAGACCAAAAACGAAGAAGGAAGTCGTTGAGTTTTTCACTCTCAATAGCATACATTTTTTTCTCCTACAATAGACAGCCGTCTTTCTCCCTTTTCATACACAAATCACACACACAAAGTTAGGGCAAAAGCGACAAATATATAGAAATAGGTTAGGCTTTAGTTAGACCAACAATAGGGATAATGAACCAAGATTCAAAGTCATCCAATAGATTCAAAGTCATCCAATAGATAAATATATATGGGTCGTTAGTAATATTAATTTCGTAAACTACTTTAAACGGTCCATATTTTTTTCAGGTCGATCCTTTGAATTTGGTTGTTGGTAACAATTTCACTCATTGGCCAATGCCTATGAAATTCAATCTGAAGTTTACATCATAACCTGAGATTCATTGGGTAGATACCCAATTAACCTATAAGCAATCAAACCACGAAATTAATACTTGCATAATCAAAGCAATTAATAAAATTAGGATCACAGACTTTACCTCATATTTTGAACCCGAAGCACATATCATACATGCTCTATATACTCACTGGGGCTTAGGTCAAGACACACCCAAGTAGGAGCAAATAATCACATTAATCAATCAAGAGAAAATAAACATGCGATGGAGATATCGTATAGGATAACACAAAGATCTTTTAAACATGTTCACACACAAAAACAGATTAACACCAAGTTAATCAACAAGCCAACACATACGCAACATATGCATAAATGACCTCACGAATAAGATTTCACCACAGTTATCCTATCACATTCCGTGTTGCTCACTCATCGAGAACACATATCTCACATCATCGCCCACCATGNAATCAAAGCAATTAATAAAATTAGGATCACAGACTTTACCTCATATTTTGAACCCGAAGCACATATCATACATGCTCTATATACTCACTGGGGCTTAGGTCAAGACACACCTAAGTAGGAGTAAATAATCACATTAATCAATCAAGAGCATATCATACATTCAATGAAGATATATCATAGAATAACATAGAACTTTTCAAAATATACGTTCACATAAAACAACAAACTAAGACCAAGTTAATCAATCAAACGACCAACACATATGAAACAAATGCATAAATAACCTCACGAAAAGATCTCACCACACTTATCATTTCCCATTCTATGTTACTCACATCTCGAGCACACTCATTAAACTGATCACTCAACTTATGTCTAACTGGCAAACCACAATAAATCCTAAGTCTATAGGATAATCCTCTATGACCACATCACTTCTCCCAACCTAAGTGGATAATGGGTCTCCTCCTAATAGAAGTGTTCAAATGTCACACTCCACATTCTCGGTACAAACAACCAATGCACCCCTAGGTATCTATACTCCACCTTACCTAAAGACACCCAACACATTTACCGCTAATGAATCACAATCCACTATGCATGTAAAACATGCAGTAACTAAGCATACTCTCAATAAACCTCACTAAGGTCATCACTCGACCATATATCCACATTTATCTCGCCTATCATCTTACCTTTCTGCTTATCTTTCTTCTTAGAACAGTCCCTTACAAAGTTTTCTAACTTACCACATTTGTAACACCACTTACCACTGGGTTTATCCCAACCCTTGTACTTCTTCTTACCGCCCTCATCACTTGAGTCACTGTTAGAGTCTATTGTCTTGAGCTCTACCCAAACTCATTCTACTCTTCATCATATCTAGCTCATCACTCATCTTATCCTTTTTTCAGTCCTAATCTCCATCTCTTTACTTCTAAGAGAATCAATGTCAATTTCAGGTGTTAAGGTATCCGTACCATACTTAAATGCATTTTTAACATCTCTATATCAATCGGGCATAGACTTAAGCAAAATAATAGTCTTATATAATTCAGACACGTTCTCATCACAATTAACGGTATTTTGAAAATGTTTTTTTAAAAATATCTATATTTTCATCAAGATCCTTTGAAGGACTCATTTTAAAATTGAGAAATCTTTCGAGTAAGTACTACTTCTTAGGAGTAGATTTGAGCAAATATACGTCATCCAACTATTTTCAAAGTTCTTTCGTGGTATAAAATAATTGTAGTGAAAGCAAGTTTATCAAATTCTTCTTTTTTATGCTTCTATCAAATTTGTAGGAAATTTGTCATCTATGACTTTGGAAAATTTCTATTGAACAAAAATCTTCTTCATCTTTTGTTGCCAAATTGAAAAATTCTCTTTCTCTTCACCTTTTGTTGCCAAATTGAAAAATTCACTTTTCCATTAAAAATTCCAACTTCTAAATGTGAAAATATTTAAAAAACAAATAGAACAATTAAAGTGCATGAATAGGTCACACAAAGTAATCACAAGGACACAGTACACACCGTTCAAAATTTTCAGACTTTCGTGATATTCGAGATCTCAATATCAAGGGAATGTTTGAATGGGTCATGTCCAGGTATTCGAACGGAATAATCAATGAAACAGGAAGGTATATCGACAAAAAATTCAAAATTTCAAGCAATGTAGTCTCACACTGACTAAACGACAATTAAAGCACAAAAGCAATTATGAATTTCAAATATGGCAAACAATTCCTAAATTTCTAATACAAGTAATGGTTACCCTACACGATAACCCCAATCATAATGTTACCTCACATGATGGCTCGCTAATATTAGAATTTAAATTGGGATAAGTCAATATAACAAGACAGGCCAATCCGAGTATGTAAATAATGAGAGATGTGAATTTACCACTTTAGGGCCGCCACTATTCATTCTAAAATCTCCAGCAATAGTAGAAATCAGTCAACCATGATCTAATCCCAAATGCGCAAAGGAAAATCTATCAAGATTCCACTGTATAACCTAAAACAAAAAACTAATAATACAATAACATTGAAAATAATGTCAAGAACAAACTGCTTGAAGACACCGTCATGGGAAAATGCTCCACGCGACATTGAAATATCTAGAGTGCCTCAAACATCGATCACGTGGGTTCTCTTCCACCTGCACGTCAAGTTGGTGGTTTTCGTTTCACAAACCGATCACCAGATTGGCTGCAAATCGTGCAAACAAATCTAATTTTTCAACAGTTTTTCGAACATATTCTATGTTTTTGTTTCTGCTTCGATTCTGGTCTTTTTTGTCAGTTCTTTTTAGCTAAATCAACCGCCTTGAAGCTCTGATACCAATTGCAGCGAAAGCTCACTCCAAGATCTTCGAAACGATGATTTTTGAACTCAATTTCACGTTACATTTTCTACCAAACAACCAATTCAAACAGTTCTGGTCCACAACCAGTATAGTTATCTTGGTTGCTTCTCAATTTCACCCACAAAGGACTAGATTACTGTTTTGATTTGTAAGCCACAAAGACATGAGAAAAAAAAGTGACAAAAAAATAAGGCCAAAAAGAAAGAAAGAAGTCGTCGGGTTTTCAGTCTCAATCGCACACATTTTTCCTCTTGCAATAGGTAGCCTTTTTTCTCTCTTCTCATACACAAATCACATACATTGGCTAGGGCAAAGCGACATATATATAGAAGTATGTTAGGCTTTAGTTGGACCAATAATAGGGTTAAATGGGCCAAGATTCAAAGCCATAAATATATATGGGCCATAAGTGATATTAATTTCTTAAACTTCTTCCAACTATCTACATTGTTTTTGGATCAAGCATTTGGACTTGATTTTTGGTAACAATTTCACCCATCGATCAATGCCCATGAAATTCAATTCGACGTTTACATCATAGCCTATGATTCATTACGTATCAAAACCCAACAAATATAAATAAGAAATTTAGACAAATCATTAGCTTGCCATAATAAGAAAATGATGTCTAAATTTTTTAGAAATTCAAAAGTTAATAAATCAAACAAAAACCACACACTCCAGAAGCAAAGTATTTAGTACTCACAAAATTCCAAGCAAGGTTCACTTCATTAGCTTCTGCTACCTATTAAGGAAGGCCTCTAAAAAGCAGAACAAATTCTATGCTCCAGTTTTTGTCTCTGAATTTAATCTTGCTATTGTGCCTACATAAGTGCGTTTTTACACACTTATTTTACTGTCAAAATATGAAAAATTATTGGTTAACATGTTGGAATATGACTTCATTCTATGCAATTTATGTTTTCCAAGACAACATGATAAATGTAGCGGAATAGAGAAGAAATAAGGACAAAGGGACGAAAATGAAAGAAAACTCAAAGTTTGAGGACCAAATTGCAAACAATTAATAGTCGATTCGAACTACAAGAAGATTCTTTGAAAATTTCTAGGTGACAATTGGATGTAATTGGAACTCAAAAAGGAATGGAATATGATCAAAATATGATCAAAATCAATTTTCAATTTGCATAAGATATATTCCGGATTTTTAGCCAAAAATTGAGACCCATTTTTGGCATAGAAAAGTCTGAATTGGAAGAAATATATTATATCAAAGTTGTAGCCATTTGAGTTATATTTTCAAATCACTTTGAATCGTCCAAATTTGATACCGTAAAAGAAAGTTATGACCAAAATACTGACTGTGTGCAAAACAAAAAATCCGTGCACGAAGGCAACTTTCCTTATTCGATAGAACTATTTTGGAAACCAATTTGGACGTGATTTTTATCCAATTTTCGACTCCTAAAAATACTTAATAGAAGAATTCATATTGGAAACGCCTCTATACACCTTTCTCTCATCTTTTGGCTCAAGAACTCCATGAAAAACTAAACAATTTGGTGAAGTAAGCGATGAACTCATTAGATTTAGTGATTTCACGTCTTTCATTTATGTAATTTGTTATTTTTCTTGTTAAAAATTCTAGGTTTAGATTTTCTCTTCATAAGCTTATTTTTGAAATTGGTATAACTCTTTTTATATTTTTCATAGACATTAGTCATACTTTTTCTATTGAACGATCAAAAGACTTGCTAAATTTCAATTTCATTTATTTTATTGGTGTGATTATTTAGTGCCTTATGGTTGATGTATATGATCGATTTATAATCTGATTTCAATAAATAATTATGGGAAATTGTTAGAGAAAATCTAGATTCTAGAGTTAAATTGGTTTTTAACAATAAATCTTCCGATTAGAGTGCCACGATGAAAGCATCTAATTGAGTTATAAAAAATGAATAATTGATGTTGAATGATCCGATCCAATTGAGAAAATTTTGATGCTTCACTTTTTTAACACATTGATTTTAATATCATTATTTGATCCATTAATATTTAAGTTTTATTTCAAAAAATGAATCATTTTCAAACAATTCATGAAAAACCCTAATTTGTTGAACCCTTCAGTATTTTTTCATCTCCTTGTCAAATCGAGACCTTAAAGATGTGCTAGAATTACTGCGTTATTCTTGGGCTTTGCCAAATTTTGACGCCATTTCCTAGGAGACGGTACTAAACACTAAGGGATCGACTGGAAAAGGTGAAATCGTTCATTTACTGTTGTTTTTGGTTAATTTAGTTTTCTTATTTGTTATTTTTATTTTATTCTAATATAGTTCTGTTTTTTCTCATATTTTATGAATAGGGATCAAGAGGAGCGAGGAAGCTCTACAAAATGATCGTTTTCAATGTTTGAATCTCTTTCTAACCCTATCTTTGATACTACATCTATTGCCACATACACCACACTACACTACACTACACTATGACTGATAGTGAACATGGCGTTATGCCTTTTAGGCTTTTACAGAATTATTTTCACTTAACACGCAATCCACGCCATCATACATAACGTTTCCACCTAATATGCCACGCATGGATCTTAAATCGGGAATGATTCAACTTCTTCCCAATTTTCATGGACTCGTAAATGAAAATCCATACGTGCATATTAGGAAATTTGAGGAGGTGGCCACAACCTTGCATAATCAACACGGTACAACGGAAGCAGTCATGCTAAAAGTTTTCCCATTTTCACTTAAAGAATGAGCTAAAAGCTGGTTGTATTCATTGAGACCACGGTCGATTGGCGCTTGGGCTGAAATAACTCAAGTGTTCTTTAATAAATATTTTCTCCACCATAAAACTAGTGCCCTTATGAAGCAAATATCACCATTCACTCAAAAGGATAGTGAGACTTTATACCAAGCTTGGGAAAGATATATAGAATTACAAGTCATTTGCCCCTACCACNAATCGGGAATGATTCAACTTCTTCCCAATTTTCATGGACTCGTAAATGAAAATCCATACGTGCATATTAGGAAATTTGAGGAGGTGGCCACAACCTTGCATAATCAACACGGTACAACGGAAGCAGTCATGCTAAAAGTTTTCCCATTTTCACTTAAAGAATGAGCTAAAAGCTGGTTGTATTCATTGAGACCACGGTCGATTGGCGCTTGGGCTGAAATAACTCAAGTGTTCTTTAATAAATATTTTCTCCACCATAAAACTAGTGCCCTTATGAAGCAAATATCACCATTCACTCAAAAGGATAGTGAGACTTTATACCAAGCTTGGGAAAGATATATAGAATTACAAGTCATTTGCCCCTACCACAATTATGAGAGTTAGCGTATCGTGAGCTATTTCTATGAGGGATTAACACTGAAGGAGCGTCAATGCATAGAGATGATGTATAACGATGAATTTCTACAAAAAGATCATTATGAGGCTATAGAATAGCTAGATGACCTAGCAGAAAAAAAACTCATACTTGGACTGGACCTAGAGCTACTGAGAGTACCAATAGGTCACTAACCACATGGAGTTCCACTAGCACAGGTATCTATCATCTTAGAAAAGGAGGACATTCTTAGAGCTAAAGTAGAAGCCCTTACTAGAAAACTAGAAACCCTACGTGCTAAGGACTCAAAATCTGCACAGAATGTATCCCATGTTGAGTCTCTAGGACCATACTTTGTGTGTGGTGGAACTAATCATCTAGCGCAAGAGTACAATACATTTGATAACATGATGGGAGTTTATGAGGAACATTGTAATACCTTAAGCACATACAAAAAGCTCTATGCTTCATTCTCTGAAACCTACAATCTTGGGCGGCGAAATCACCCCAAGTTGAGCTGGAAATCTGGAAACCAGCAATGTGTCCGGCCATCTAGAGCTTTTAATGCACCTTCATATCAATCTGCATCCTCTAAGAACTCTTTAGAAGACACCTTATATGATTTTATAGAGTTACATGGTAAGACAAATTAGAAGTTTGAGACTATGATCACTTGGGTAGTTGAGAAAAACAAAGAGATAAAAAATCATGGCTAAGTTGACTAATGCTGTAGCTGTAGGAAGCGTGGAAAATTTCCAATTCAAGATCAACCAAATCCTAAAGGGCAACATATGGCACAAACATCAGGGTCAGAAGAAAATAACCTTAGGGAAGTGAATGTCATAACCATTAGATCATGGAAAATCACAGAACCAATCTCCAAGCCTAGGAAACCTAAAAATGAGTCTAGTGAGTCTAAGGGTGGCCCTAGTGAGGAAGTGGTGGAAAACCCGGTTAGAATACCTTTCTCTCAAGCTCTTAAGCCTACACCGAAGTCTACCAATCAACATAGTAAAATACTAGAACACCTCAGGCAAGTGAAAATCAATCTGCCTCTCTTGTATTTGATTTCTCAGGTTCCTACATATGCTAAAATCCTTAAGAACTTGTGCACTGTGAAGAGAAAGCACCATGTCTAGAAAACTACTTTTTTGACTGAGCAAGTGAGTGTGGTGATTGAGCAAAGGATCCCACCTAAGTATAAGGACTCTAGTTGTCTTACTGTGTTCCGTGTCATTGGAAACGATGAGTTTGTACAATCTCTTCTTGATTTAAGGGCAAGTGTGAATCTCATGTTTTATGCAATTTACTTGTTGTTAGGTTTAGGTAAGATAAAACCAACTTCTGTGGTCTTACAATTAGCTGATGGGTCCACCATTAGGCCTATGGGGATAATTGAGGATGTATCGCTCCAAATTAACAAATTTTACTATCATGTTGACTTAGGTTTAGATGTGAAAGTTGATGTAAATGTTAATACCAAAATCCCTATCATTCTTGGTAGACATTTTCTTGCTACAGCTAACGCTCTTATAAACTATAGGAATTGTTTAATGAAACTTTCTTTTGGGAACATAAGTTTAGAAGTCAATATTCTCCACATATCAAGGCAGCTAGGAGGATGATGAGTGTCATCAAACATTCATGATCAATGCACTCACTCAGAGCAAACATCTGCAAACACTGATTTCGACCTTTTGAATTCTTTTCGTTTAAATTTTGAAATCCCAACTAGTTTTGATGATGATGAGTATACTAACATTTGTGTCGTGCTCACAAAATTTTAGAATTATGGAGCATCATCATGGCAGCCCAAGTTTGAAGAATTGCCAGAAAGGACTAAAGGACAGAAGCCATCAAGCATTGAGATGTTGACCTATGGTCAATCTTATGTTTTGATTATAACAAACAAAGTATGTTTGTCTCTAATATTTATATTCGAATCTTCAAATGTTACATGTTGCTAACTTAATCAAATTGGAGACAAAAAAAAATTGGGCGAAAATTTGTTGATCAAGAAAGCTCAAGATGAAAATCATCGAACATTCATGCCAAAGTAAATAGAGACAAACTTTGCGCTATTTCAAAATCGAGCAACAAATTGAGCACTCGTGCCAAATCAATCGAAGATATTGGAACTGGATATTCTTAGCTCATTTGTAAAGGTAAAACACTTTAATTCTTAGCAATGACACATTGAAAGCTCAAGTGATGAATTTTTTATGCAAGATAAAAATTCACTTCATTAAAATGCTTGCTTGAAAATTATTTTTCAAAGGTAAAATTTTCAACTTAATCTTAAATACTATTAAACATCGCTTACCTTGAAATATCTAGAAAAAATGTCATGCAAAAATCTACTAGTTGCAAACAAAATAAAATGGCCTATAAATATTTTTGGCCATTCGGACGTCCAGTTGCTAGCAACGGTCGAATTTTGACCATTCTGACTGATTTTCAATGACTACTTTTGGGGTCATCCGATACTATTCTAGTTAGGCAGAAAAGTTGGCATTTCTCACTTTTAAAAATACCAACTCATTTGTCATTCATTAATACAACGGGAGAACATTAAAGTGAGATTCTTTTGAGCAAAGTAGCATTGATTTCTCCTCCTATTTATTATTATCAAATCATTTTATTTTTAAAAGCTTACAATTAAATCAATTCTTGAAAATCATTCAATACATCTAAGTTTTTCTAAACCTAAAACTTGAGTTTCACTCATCGCTATTGATTCAAGTTTTAGCATATTTCTCTCTTACTTAATTTTGATCATATAATTTATTAAGAGAGAATTCTCAATTTGTAAATTCAATTCTCTTTAAA
>CAIGRL010077656.1:0-10162 GCA_903798325.1 Fraxinus xanthoxyloides
TCCTCCATTACGATCTCGCTATTGCGGCGGTTGACCGTTGATGACCGTCGACCTTCCTAACTGAGTTGATTTCCTGATTTCGCCTTGCTAGTCATCATCACCATCACCTCCATCCTGCCATGCAATAGATACTACCAAGGAGGATTTCTACCCTTGGTTTCACAACCTAAACTCACAAGTTTGAGTCTCAAAACTAGGTAGGAAAAAACCTCCTATTGCCTGTTAAGGAAGTTGTTGACTTCATAAAATGGATAATATGGATTTTGTTTTTGAGTGTGCTTTAAAGTCAATTTTTGTTTTAGATAGATATTTTGACCATTTTTATATGGATTTTGTTTTTCTATCAAAGATCCTCTTTCAATTTCCGAAAGGCCCGACCTCAGATATTTTTTCAATTCGAAGTGTTTTTTAGGAAATGTAATATTTCAATCTTTAAGAATTTTAGAGTTAAAGTTAGATCATTTGTCATTGTGCAAATACGTAATCGGTGAGTGTATTAGTCATTTCGTGAGTTAACAATTTTCATTAATATGTTAAAAGTTATGATTAAGTCTCATTTTCAAAATTTATGAATTTTTGTATTTCTTTTAACACCAGTCCAGAATTTCAAAGTTTGTGCTCTTAATCTGAGGTTGTCTGATGCCTCCAATCACATTTCTTGTAGTATTAATGTTCCGCGTTCCTTTGCTCGAGGGCTTCAACGGTTGAGACAATATTTTGGTCTAATCAGCCTCGCTCATTGAGGCATAAATATCTATCTCATGACACGTGACAATGTTAGAACCTTTTTGTTGGCTGACGTGACATCCAAGAAAACCTTAATTATTTTTAGTGTCTAACATAAGGGCAAGAATGTCGCCATCCACCGACATTTTCAATTTTTTTCCCTTTTCTCTTTTCTTTTTAATTCTTATCCTTTTTTTATATTTGTCTTAATTATTTTAAGTGAAATTATGTGTATCAACTATTTTGCCTCTAATAAAATTGATCAGATTGATGCACATTTATTAAAATGTTTGAGATGTAGGTATTTAAATTAGAAGGTTTGGAACCTGATAATATATTTTTAAAATGTTTAGGACTTGACGATATATTTTTGAAAAGTTGAGACCTCTACTTCAAATTTCCCACTTTTATTTTAAGTAAATTTATTTGCAAGTGAAAAAATAAAATTTACATAAGCAATTTTTATTGTAGATGAAAGTAAAGTTTATTTATTTATTTAGTAAAATTTCCTGCACAAATCAATCACATATACAACACTGGTAAGTTAAAAGTTGACATTGTGAAGGATAAATTTCAAATTGATTAAAATCTAAAATTTCAACAAATATATAAAGTCTGGACTATTTCTTATAATAAATTTCTTTAAGATCGAGCTTTGAATTTTAATATGATACCACAGCTTATTAAATTAAAACAAATAATTCAATCCAACTAAAATTTCAATGAGTACACGGAGTCAACATTTCAAAATAAGCGATTATCTTTTAACAGTGTGTTAAAACTATATCTTACACTGATTAAATATTGAAATTATAGCTAACATATATAGGCTCGACTGCTCTTTCTTATAGAGCATCTTATAACCTTGTCAATTGAGATCATCCTTAAATTTTTAAAATTATTATTATTATTATTATTATTTGCACATACTAATAAATTCCTTTATTTTTTCAGCATTCATTTATGGCTTTCCTCTATTTTTGAGAGAGAGAATTTCTAAGATACTCTCTACTTTTAAATAACAACCTTAAAGAGAATGAATCTTTTTTTATACAGTCAAACAATACTTTATATTTTAACTCTTTATTTTACTTTTTCAATAAATATTTATTATTTTTCCCCCATCTGTTATTTAGCATATTTATTTTAATTATCAATAGCTAATCAATTCAGCTTTGAATAATTTGAAAGTAGAGTAATGAAATAGTCGGATTCAAATTTAATTATGGCACTTCAATTTCGTTAGATTCCGTACTATAATTAAATTTGATTAATAACGTTACCTTACCTCAACTAATGACATGCTCAATGTTAATTTTACAAAATTATGTAATTCGGTATAATGGTCGAAAAAAAAAAAAACTTAGGTCATTTAATTTTGATTATTAGAAATTTGAATTACAAAGTTAGACTTGGGCTGAAAATAGAAAAATAATATTTTGGGCTCAGTGAATTAGTTCGCAAATTTATTTAAAATAATATTAAACCTATGTTTGGCCCCCATTTTTTTCAAAAACTCATTTTCAACTACAAACTCTTCCATAAAATAATTTTACACGTAAATCGAAAAAAATTCCTTCTTTTTTAACTACACGTTCTACAAAAATTCAATATTCCAAAATATATTTTCTCAACAAAATGAGGCTCAAACAAGGACTAAAATAATTTGGTTTGTTTAATGAAAATATTAGGGAGATTCATTTCTCATTTGATTTTAGATCTAGAACCGAGAACTAAATCAAATATGTCGGTTCTCTATTTTAATATCCATTCAGATATATTTAAGAAAAATTGGACCGAACTGCTCGAATTCTAATCGGTTCAGTTTGATTTAGGAGTCTTGTCCAGCTCCTGTTTGGCCCAAATATTTTAAAATTAATTTTTTTTTTCAAACTCATTTTTCAATCACACATTTCATGAACTCATAACTTTCAGCAACTTTTTAATCATACATTTTATTAAATTTTATCATAATTTACTAAAAATCTTATATACCAAATATCTTCCTAACAGGTCCTAAATCTTTCATATCAAGCTTAAGCTCAAGTTTCAGTTTTTCTTTTATAGCACTTATAGCAAAAGAATAATGACCAGCTAAAAGCATATCATCAACATATAAAGTAGATTTAAAGATTCAAATTTTCCATCATTTTTGAAATAAAAACAGGGATCATAATCAGATTTTTTGAACTTCAAACATTGTATAAAAGAATTAAACATTTTGTACCATTGTCTTGGAGCCTGTTTTAGGCCATACAAATGACTTGTTCAAAAGACACACTAAGTGTTCCCTACCTTTAACCTGAAAGCCTTTTGGTTGTGCCATATATATGGTTTCATCTAAAAAACCATACAAGAAAGTTGTTTTGACATCAAACTGTTCTAATTCTAAATCAAATTGAGCTACAAGAACAAGTAAAACTCTAATAGAGGTGTACTTAAGTATAGGTGAGAAAATTTCAGTGTATTGAACATCTCTCTCTGTAAACCCCTTAGCTATAAGTTTTGCCTTATATCTCCTATCATTTGATTTATACTCTCCATCTTTAATCTTGTATACTCATTTACAATCAATTAGTTTGCAGTCTTTGGGTCTTTAAATTAAGTTCCAGGTTTTATTTTTGTACAGAGAACTCATCTCTTCTTTCATGACTTCAAGCCACTTGACAAATTCCTTAGAGGCAACAACCTCTTCATAAGATTCCAGTTCTGAGTCAAATGAGTCAGTCTCCATTTGAGCACACACATAGTCATCAAATTGATACCTAGAGGGAGGTCTAATGTATCTTCTTTCTCTATCTCTGGTTAGTTGATAGTCTTGCAAATCATGTACATGCTTAAAATCCTGATTATTATCAGAATTTTCATCATTTGCGATTAAATGAGGCTCGGTCTGAGGTGGCTCCACCTCAGTCTGAGTCTACACAGTAACATCTTGATTACTAAAATCAATTCCAGTGTTGACAAAATCATTTTCAGTGATTCTTTCTACTGATTTGTCACTAAGACAAGGAAAAACTTCTTCATTAAAGACAACCGATCTGCATATAATCACCTTATATCCTCTAAGTTCTTTTACCCAAAGTATGCAGTTTTTTATTCATTCCCCATAATCTAAGAAAATACATTTTCGAGACTTGAGATCAAGCTTAGACTCAGTTTGATGAGCATAAACTACACATCCAAAGGTTTTCAGATGAGAGTAATTAGGAACATATCCTGACCAAACTTGTTTAGGAACTTTATAGTCTAAAAAACTAGATGGGTATCTATTAATCAAATAGCAAGTAGTTTTTTTATTGTCTTTCCCTAATTTTTTTTTGGTAAATTTGAACTAATCAGCATACATCTAGTTCTTTCAAGGATAGTTTTATTCGTTCTTTCAGCAATAACATTTTGTTGAGTGATATAGGTCACGATTTTATGTCTTAATATAACTTGATTATGCAGTACTGACCAAATTCAGTCTTGCAGAATTCTAACCCATTTTCAGTTCTCATAATTTTGATCTTCTTACCTGTCTGAATTTCTATCAAAGTTTTCAAATCCTTAAAGGTCAAGAAGGTATCAGACTTTGATTTTAATAAGAAAATACAGACCTTCCTAGAGTAGTAAGAAGGTAAAACCTAAAAATAGAGGCACTAGAAACAGGAGCAGGACACCACATGTCACTATGTATGTATTCAAGTATATTTTGAGACTTATGTAAGCAAGTTTTAAAGGGCAGTCTATTCTGTTTTCCCATAATACAATAATCACAAAAAGTTAATTTTTGAACATTGTCACTTCCAAAGGCACCAGCCTTGGAAAGATGTTTTAAACCCTTCTCACTAAGGTGACCTAATCTTTTATGTTATAGTTCTGATTTATCAATCCGTGTTACTAAGTTCACAAATGTATTTTGAAAAACAGATTCAAGATTTATGGTATAGATCTCATTGATCTTATGTTAACTGACAATGAGTTTGTGGTTTCTGATTATGTTGCAGAATCATTTTTGATCTCAATCTGATATTTTTCATCATCTAATACCGCTAATGAGATGAGATTCCTTCTAAAGGCTGGAACATACCCTATATGATTCAGCCTTAGAACTTTTACCGTTCTCCATCTTTAGAACAATGTTACCGATTCTTTTTATTCGGCAAGACTCCCTGTTTCCCAATTTTACAAAACCATCACTAACATTGGAGAAATCAAAAAATTTGCAGATATTGGGATTCATGTGAAAGGAGCAGCTTGAGTTCAGAACCCAATTCTGATCAGACTTCTCCACAGAGGAGAAATATACAACTCCAATATCAACATTGGCTTCTTTATAGGAAACAACAATAGCTGAAGTCCCATTATCATGATTTGATCCATTTCCTAAGTCATTAGCTTTCTTGAAACAATCTTTTATTAGATGTCCAATTTTTCCACAATAGTAACATTTCTTGCTCTTAGTCTTTCCTTTATACATTTTCTTATCCTTCCCTTTATTATCCCCCATTTCTTCTTTGGAAATTTTTTTATCTTTGTTGTAATTGGCTTGAGTAAATTGCTCAATCCTTTTCTAGAGGATTTAGGATTGGATAAGACTTTCTCTGTATGAAGAGCTTCCGTATGTTCTAATCTGAGTTCAAAGTCTCTGTTTCTCAAGGAATTATGGATTATATCAACATTTAAGTCACTTCTACCATATTCTAAGGCATTTTTGACATCTTTATACTTATCACCAAGAACATTTAGTAGACCAACTACTTTTTGATCATCAGAGATCTTTTCCCATCAACTAATAAGATCCTGAGTGATCTTATTAAACTTATCCATGTTCTCTTCTAAGTCAGCACTAGGATCAAATTTATGACTGAAAAACTGTTTCCAGAGAAAACATTTATTAGGTAAAGACTTAGAGACATTGTTTCAATAGAGCTACCCATAACTCAGCAGCAGTTCTAGTCTCTCTTATCTTTCTAATAATCGAGTCAAACAAATGAAGAAACAAGGCACTCCAGACTAAATCATCTTGTTCAGTCTTCCAAACTTCAGATAAGGTTTCAGGCTAAGATTCATCAATAACTTTAGCACATTTTAGTTGCATCAAAAGGGCCTTCATTTTCTGGCTCCAAACACTAAAGTCTCCTTTTCCATCCCAATTTTGAACATCGATTTTAGTAGTCATACTATGTAAACATGTTACAATTGTGTCCAATAAGGAAGGCAAATAAGAAAGTACAAGTTGTTTCAATTTAAGCAGATCACAGGTAATACTGTATATCCAACAAAGGTGCACAACTAGAATGTTTACACACAGTAAACAATAGTAAACAAATTTAGGATATGTATGCAGATTTATATACAGTATAAGAATTATATCACAAATCAAGAATTCACAACAGTTCAATATCAATCTATAATTATCAATTCAAGAAATCAAAAAACACAGCATACACGAAGTAAATGAAACCAGGTTACAGATGAAAAACCTAAATGGATTTCTTAAACCGCAAGCCCGATTCCCTCAAATTCTAGGGGTCTCTCAGGAAACCCTAGACAAAGGTATATCAAGGGGATTTTCAGAAAATCCCTAAATTAGTAACTTGATAAACTAGATATTATCAAGAATACAACAAGGGTTTGAGAAATTGCTACCAGAAATTCAAGTAATGTATGATGTACTCAAGAAATACCAAGAATTGAAACAAGATTTCAATTGAAGAATCTTTCTCGTTGTAGAACAACAAAAGATCTTTTAGATCTAATATTTTCAAAAACTGGAAGGGTCACAAGAATAAATCGTGAGAAAAGAAAATTTTCAAGAAAGCTCTAATATTACTATTGGTTGCAGATAAAACGATTTAAGTTGTGATTCTTTCAAATTAAACAGAAAATAACAAGTAATTGCAGAAAACAGTAAGAACACAAAGGAATTTTTCGGCCGAAGGCTCCGGGGGTTCGGCGACCACTTCTAACACCTAAAGTCCCGTTGAGCATCCATCAAAATATTGCTCAAATCCACTAGAAACAGCCCAAAAACAGGCAAAAATAGAGTTACCAACACAAAATGTTCAACCTCAACACACAAACAACTCTTTTCAAAATACAAGACGATCTCACTAAGAGATCAAACTAATCTTTTTCTTCCTCACTATAAGAATTTCACTCAGATCATTCATTCCAAAATATCACGGTCGAGAGAGAAAGAAAGAACAAGGGTTTCACACAAAAAACGATCATGGGACCTGTGTAACTGGGATTCATTGAAAATTTAAAACTTTGGGCTCATAATTCCAGCACCCCCAAACTTTACATTTACCTTAAATTCCAAAATCTACATTACCACAAATGATTTCTAAAATGATAATAGTGCCTTTGATAAGTTTCAAACATTGCACTCTTAACTCGAAAAAATCTAATTTGGGAAATTAGGCCCCTATTTTATAAAAATTCAAATTCACGTTTTAATATAAGTTAAAGTCAACAACTAATTTTAACAACACATTTTATGAGATCTACAATTTTTAAACCATGAATTTTATTAATTTTTATCGAAATCTTATTTTAATCTCCACCGAACATGGATTAATTATAAAAATGATAATTTCACCCATATAATTACAAGTAAAATATTCAAGAAAATAATCAAGAAATTGAATAATATGAATGCTTTCATAAATTTATTTCTTGTTTCTTTTACCTAACAAGGGAGAAGCCTACTAAGTGGGCTACCTTAATATTTTTAAGTGACAATAATTGTTTTAAAACTCTTTTTTTTATACACTCATTTTCAAACACATGAATTCACACAATAATTTTTTTTGACGTAAATTCAAAGTTTTTCCTTACTTTTTTACCACGCATTCTCCAAAAAAAATTTCCATTTGACCAAAATAATAATTGTGAAACGGGGGCATAGGTTGAATGCCGTTTGTTGTGAGAAGTTGATCATGAGTTGGATAACTATCCAACTATAGGTGCACCCTATTTTGATGAGGGTTCACAATTTAGTCTAGGAATGGATATGTTTTTTCAATAAATTCAATTTGGCTAAAAGACATGGAAAAAGAGGAAAAGTCCGCGTCGTTTCAAAACCTAGCGCCTGTTGGAGTTCATTTCAACTCATTTGTAGACATTTTTTTTATCGTTGCACAGTAAATAATTCTTTCTTTATTCAAGATTCTCACACCGACTTGACAAAAGTCCATCAAGAATTTTTCTTGTTTTCCAATTATACCCCTGTAATGGCAAAGAAATCACGCAGCATTTTTTTTCAAAAATGGGTAGTTGGAGTGATGGGTAAGAGAAAAATAATTTTTGACAGACTTTTGTCAATCTTAAATAATAAAATAGTTGTTTACCGTGCAACGGTAAAATGATATCTACAAATGAGATGAAAATGAGCTCCAAACAAACGCTTATTCATAAAGACCAAGAAAAAATTTCAATTAATGATTTGAGTTTTGAAATGTTTATAGATAGATTGGTATAAAATTTCAATTTGGCTAAAAGATGACGACACATGGTTGCAAAGCTTATCCATGAGATGGCGAAGAACGAAAACATTCTTTACGAGGATTATTTTATCAATTTCTTATGATGAGTTTTGCCAAGTATATATCAGTAAGAGAATGCCAAAAAATCATTCGCATGTTGCAATGTGTATCCACATAAGTTTCAATGTGACGTGAAAACATAACAAGTTTCAATGAATAAGGGTCCGTATTAAGATAGTTGATTGTATGCTAATTCTTAAGTTAAACTTTTTATTTAACTCAAAATCATACAAAATTTGTCAGTATATACTCTAAATTTTATAAAAAAAGAGATGAGGTGGCATGTATCATGCCCTTGATTTGATATGTTAACAAAGCCGTCAAACCATGCATCATGCCCTTGATTTGTTCTGTTGACAAAGACGTCAAATTAACCGTAAAATGGTGAGATAACATTTATCATGTCCTTGATTTGATTTTTTAACAAAGTTGTCAAACTAATTGTATATGTAGTATAAATGAAATGAATTTTGCGCACTTTTCATCGTCTCTCGCTCTATAATTGAACTTCCTTTATTTCAAAGCAAACTCATAGTATGGTTGTCTAAGCTTAAAAGGAAAAGTAAAATTACTTTTAATTATCTTTTGTATCCTTGCACAATTTGATTATATTGTTTCATAATTTTAACAAAAATAAATTTTTTTTCCTGGAAATAATTCTTACATTCAAAACAAATTACTTATCCCAATTTTGACTATTAAGAACTTTATTTACCTAAAATCTTACTTAACTACTTACAAGCAAATCTTTTAAGCTTAGCAAACATGCTCCGTCCACGTAAAAAATCAGATCATCATATATTCAAATAACTAGTGATCCAAGAAGTCCCTGAAACCTATGTTCTTTCGATAACTTTCATGTTGCAAGAGAGACTGAGAGAGCTTCAAGGATTTTCACGCTAAATTGTGCAAATCTTTTGGAGATTTTGCTGTAAATTTTACAGCCAATTCTTTCTCTCTCTCCAAGAAACATGTGGGAGAAAATGTAACAATTCCTACTGAAAATATGGAACTACATGCATGTAACCATTCCAACACCTAGATCCATCTAATGTCCTAGTGCTTGGAGCCTTAGGAACATTTCGTTTAAAAGCTTATACTTTTACTAGGCTTTTTGTTCGGTATAGACCAAAATCAGATTAAAATTTAAAGTCAAATTTAACAATTAAATTTAATAACACATTTCATGAGACACTCAGCCTTTTAATCACACATTTTATTAATTCTTATCAAAATTTACTAAAAATCTTATTTTAATCTACACGAACGAGGAGCTAAGATCATCAACAGTGTTAGAAAAGTAAATGTTTTGATATCAAATGTTATTCTCACCTATTAATAAAAATTCTCCCTGATAATTAATCAGCATTGCACTATAAATTTGTTCGTTGTGTTAAACTCGTTCTGGCATAAGGCTTATAATTGACCAAAAAAAAAAATATGGGTAGCGTAATTCCTCTATACAGTCAACTTTGGAATAATAGATTGATTGAGAATGTGTAGTTGAAAAGAAGGAAAATTATTTATATGATGAAATATTATTTTATTAAAGAATGTGTGATTGAAAATTAGTAAAAAAAATGAGAATGAAAACTTTAATGTGTATCAAAGGGGGCTTAGTATGTTTGATGTAAATCTTGTAAAAATATATAATTAAAAATAAGAAAAATTATGAATATATATATAAAATTATTTTATTAAAAAATGTATAGTTGAAAAAAAATTTGTGAAAAAGTGTATCAAACTGTACTAAATATTTAGGATGTGTTTGAGCCCCATTATTTTAGAAGAATATATTTTAAAATAGTATATTGATCGAGAATGTGTGATTGAAAAATAAAGAAAAATTATTGATGTGATAGAAAAATATTATTTTATTTAAGATTGTGTGGTTGAAAATG
>CAIGRL010077664.1:329-24736 GCA_903798325.1 Fraxinus xanthoxyloides
CCCCCCCCCCCCCCCCGAGTCTAATGAAACATTATTGGATGCTCGAGAGGGAGAGACGACCTCCTATAGGGATGCCCTCAAGGCTCAGATTAGATGGCCAATTCACCTATTCTTTATCCATTTCTTGACCTCCTTTTATATATGCCCAGGCCAGTTGGCCCCGAACGGGTGGAGACTCTTAGTTTACTTTTTTATTTATGTAGATGCCTCGACGTTGAGCCTAGGGTCGACCTCTTGAGGATGGTTTTTGATTTAAAATTCTCCTCGGGGCACAATTATTTTGTGTATTTATCGACCAAAGGGGGGTTTAGGACACCGGAAACCTCAAGCTCTCTTCGAGGTTGGAAAGAACGATACTTCTTCGTTAAACCTCAAGACCTTGACCACCTATTTAGCCTAAGGTGGGAAATCCTCGACAAAGATAGGTTTAATGAGGGTCAGGTGTATTTCGAGGTTTTGGAGAGGGATAGATTGAGGCTAGTGAATAACGACCCCCTTGCAACCAAAGTTGATTATTTGCTCGAGGACGACACCCTCGACCTCGCCACATGAGGGAAATCGAGGGTACGTGCCTTTCTCTTTATCCTTTATCTCATTATTTCCCTAACTAAGATCGAGCTAATGCATTTGCTTCTTTTTTGTAGATTTGGAAATGTCTTTCAATCCTTCCAAGCTCCTCGTAAACGTCCATCATAAGCTAAAGGATACAAAGTCAAAGGTGCTTGCCTCGTCGAAGGGAAAGAAACGAGCTCGAGAGGGAGCCTTAAGCAAGATCCCAAGCGAGAATGGGCAAACATCGAAGAGCTCGGCACACCTTCTGCAACAATCCTCCTGACCTCATGGTTCCACTCATCAGGCTATGCCGAAGATTGTTGACTTGGAGGACGAGGTGCCTCTACCAAGCTCGATGCTGGAGAAACATGCCCGATCTCCCATCATCCCAAGTTTGGTGAATAAGTACCTGAATGTGGTCAAGCCGGCGAAAGGGTAAGGGCGCTCGAGCTTATGACCTTAAAGGTACAGGCTATTCTTTGAACTTACTTTTTTTAATTTTAGTTATTATCTAAACCTAAACTATTTATTTTTTGCAGACCTTGAGCATAGCTCGGGGGTTAGCCATGAAGAGCTCGAGAACTTTGAGCAAAGTGGCTAAGCTCAAGGCAATAAATGAGCAGAAAGAGAAATGGATCCAGGAGCTCAAGGTAGAGTACGATATGCGCAGATGGAAATGAGGAAAGTTCGCGACCAGATCGAGAAGGCGAAGGATGAGGTCGAGGAGGCCAAACTCGAACTTATCCGGCGAAGAAAAAGTTCGTGGAAGAACTTGTTAGAGCTCGAACTCAGGTTGTTGATGATTTCAAGAAATCAGAAGAGTTCGGGACACTTTTGGGATAGTATGGCTTGGGTTCGTATCATTATGGCCTAAGGTTAGCTTGATCCTTTCTAAGGACTAAATTGCCTGAAGACTCTAAGCCTCTCATCGAGGATATGAAGATGGTCAATGAGCTTGACAATGAGCTCGAGGTTTAGGAGTCAAAAGCTGAGGATGATGTCGAAGAGGATGTTGAGATCCCTACTAATGACAATCCTGTAGATCAACGAACCTAGACTAAGGCCCCTCCTCATTCTCCATTTTGTTTTGTTGATCTTTGAGAAAATGTACAAGTACTTTTCCCGAACTGGGTCATTTATAAATGATAGATCGATCATTTCGTTTTCATTTGTGTTTGTGCATGTTTATAGTTCGCGTGTCTTAAGTAACATCGACATTGAGTCTTCTTTAGCAAATCGCTCGAATGCTTCACTTGGCCAATTTTCAGCCAGTGAGCTCGAGCCTTACTTCATACATAGCTCGAGCGTCTCGCTTGGCAAGTTTTAGATCAGTAAGCTGTAAGCTCGAGTCTTGTTTAACAAATACCTCGAGCGTTTCACTTGGCCAGTTTTTGGCTAGTAAGCTCGAGTCTTTGTTAACAAATAGCTCGGGCTTCTATGGCCAGTTTCTGGCTAATGAGCTCGAGTTTTTTTTAACAAATAGCTCAAGCGTTTCGCTTGGCCAATTTTTAGCTAGCGAGCTCGAGTCTTTTTTAACAAATAGCTCGAGCATTTTCTATGGCCAGTTTTCGCCAGTGAGCTCAAGTCTTATTTAACAAATAGCTCAAGCATTTTACTTGACCAGATTTTGGCCAGTGAGCTCAAGTCTTATTCAGCAAGTAGCTCGAGCATTTCACTTGGCCAATTTTTGGCTAGTGAGCTCGAGTCGTGTTTAACAAATAGCTCAAGCATTTCACTTGGCCAGTGAGTTCGAGTCTTATTCAGCAAATAACTCGAGCGTTTCACTTGGCCAATTTTTGGCCAGTAAGCTAGACTCTTATTCAGCAAATGCTCGATCTCAACCACTAAATATTATTGTTGCTAGTAACATTGAGTAGTATAGGTTGGGCATGACATTGTGTTGGTTTTAGATGTACTAGCTGCATGCGCGGAGCGTGGCATTATGCTAGTTTAATGTACTAGTTGTATGAGCGGAGCACAACCTTATGCTAATTTAATGTACTCGCTACATGCGTGGAGCACGACCTTATACTAGTTTGAATGTACTAGTTGCATACGAGGCGCACGACCTTATGCTAGACCGTGTATGACCTTATGCTAGATTGAATGTACTAGCTGCATGCGCGGAGCACGACCTTATTCTAGTTTAGGTGTACTAGCTGCATGCACGGAGCACGACCTTATGCTAGTTTGATAGGTTTGGGACAAGTTCTTATTGTCGAAACAAATTTAAATGAATTTCAAATAACGAGTGAGTACAAGGTACATAGGCCATAACTAAAAAAATAAAACGCTAGGGCACGCATGCCCGAACTAAAAATGCAAAAAGAAGAGAAACTACCTAAGTAAGAAACAGAAAACCAAACAATCTAAGTACTTGGTTGTGAAACCAACTACTTGTAATAAACATTTAAGTTGTCAGTGTTCCACGATTTTAAGAGCGGTCTTCGTGAGGTATCCGTCAAGTTGTATGTGCCGGCTCTCACTTTCCGTATAACTTCGAAAGGTCCTTCCTTGGTTGGTCCTAGCTTCTCTGTAGGATGTCTAGCTGATGCTGCCCTCCAAGGGACTAGATTGCCAACTCTGAACCTCTTTGTCTTGACCTTGGTGTTGAAGTGTCTTGTTGTTTTGTTTTGATAACACGCGACCCTCAATGTAAGGCTCGATCATCCTTTGTGTTGGACGGTCGACCTCGATCGGTATCGTGACCTCCACACCAAAAGCTAGTGTGAAAGGGGTTTCACCAGTTGTTATCTTATAGGAAGTCCTGTATGTCCAAAGTATGGCGGGCAGCTCTTCAGGCTAACTATCCTTGGCATCTCCAATCCTCGTCTAGAGGTCTTGCGATATGATTTGGTTAGTTACTTCGGCGAGACCGTTACTCTGAGGGTGTGAGATTGATGTCACACGATGGTCAATCCCGAGGTTGGCACAAAAGTTTCTGAATTGTGAATTTTTAAATTGTCTCCTAGTGTCCGTTATCAGCACCTTTGATATCCCGAACCTGTAAACAATGGACTTTCACACGAATGATCTGAGCTTGGGTTTAGAGATGATTGCCAAGGGCTCTACTTCTACCCACTTAGTAAAGTACTATACTGCTACAGAATGAATTTTAGTTGACCTCAAGCCAAAGGAAAAGGTCTGAGGATGTCAACCCCTCATTGCTTAAAAGGGGCAGCACGTGGGGTGGAAGTTAGTTCTTCGGCATGAGTATGTATGATATTGTCAAACCTTTGGCACTTGTCACATCTCCTTACATAGTCTGATGCATCCTTCTTTTTGTTAGGCCAATAATACTTATACCTTATGACTTTGTCGTCAAGTGCACGAACCCCTTGATTATTCTCACATACGCCTTCATGAATCTCTGTTAAAGCTTGGAGGGACTCGAAAGTTTGAGACATATGAGGTAGGATAGTGTAATACCTCGATGTCCTGGTTTTGATGCTTCTTGCTTGCCGAGGGTCAGATGGTAGGTTTCCATTGCTCAAGTAGTCTATTATTGTGTCTATCCAGAAGGCTCATGATTAATATCCATAATGCTTGGCTTTAGATTTATGATAGGCTCTATCACCATCATGATATGTATTGTTCGGTTCAGTCCATCTAGCCCCTTGAACATCATTCTAGATAATGCGTTGGCTTTCATATTATCAGCTCTAGCAGTCCTAGTGATCTCACAGCTTTTAAACCGCCTCCGAAGGTCATGTACCTTTAAACAGTACATGCTTATTTTCTCATCCGTTCTTTCAAAAGTGCCCTCCAACCACAAGTTGCGATCATTGAGAACTTTGATATGCTCGAGTTCAAAGTTGTATGTTAGTTCTAGAGCCAGAATGACAGCTTCATATTCTGCTTCATTGTTGGTCGCCTCAAAATTCAAACCTGAGCGCACATTGGATCTCGATGGTTTTGGTCGGGTTAATGATGATAACTCCGGCGCCCGAACCCGAACTATTCGACGCTCCATCTACAAAGATTTTCCAAGTTTGCAAGGATTTGCTCGAGTTATTATCTTGTGGCCCCCCCAGAGCTAGGGGTTAGTTTTGCAATGAAGTCAGCTAGGCCTGCGCCTTAAATGCAGGCCACGACTTGACCTCTATATCAAATTTGCCCAGTTCAATTGCCCATTTCAGTAGCCTTCCAGAGACATCTGTTTTCTGAAATATGTGTCTAAGTGGTTGATCAGTTAGCACCAAAATCGGATGAGATTGAAAATATTGACGTAGTTTTCTAGTAGCTATAACCAAGGCAAGTGCAATTTGTTCAGCTAATGTGTATCGAGTTTCTGCATCAAGAAGTACTTTACTCACATAGTAAATAGGTCGTTGGACCTTTCAGACCTCCTTCACCAACATCTTGCTCACCGTATTCTCAGAAATAGCCAAATATAGCAACAATGTATCACCGGGTCTGGCTTGGTGATGATCGGCGGGGTTGCTAACGTCTTCTTCAGCTCTCGAAAAGCTAAATTACACTTTTCATTCCAATCGAAACTCCGGTAACCCCTCAGGACTTCGGAAAAAGGAAAGCACATATCTGCTGCCCTGGACACAAACATGTTCAATGCTGAAACCCCGACCTGTTAATTTCTATATATCCTTATTACACTTCGGGGGTTCTATAGATACCAAGGCTTGGATCTTGTCAAGATTGGCCCCTATTCCCCTATGTGTGATCATAAATCCTAAGAACTTACCGAAAGCCACTCCAAATGCTCGCTCCGTAGGATTCAGCTTCATCTTGTACCTTCGTAGTTTAGCCAAGACCTCTTCCAGGTCTTAGATATGATAGTCCACTTGCTTACGTTTAACGATCATGTTGTCCACGTAGGCCTCTATGTTCTTTCCTATCAACATTCTTTAGCTTGAATGGTATGACCCTATATTAGTAGATGGCTGAATCAGCCATAAAAAAGGTATTTTCCTGATCCTCTTCCGACTGAGAATTTGATGATACCCAGAGAAAGCATCCAGAAAACTATATAATTTATGATCTGAGGTGTTGTCCACCAGATTATCAATTCGAGGTAGGGGATAACTGTCCTTAGGGCATGCTTTGTTTAGATCTGTAAAGTCAATGCAGACCCGTCAGTTCCCATTGGCTTTCTTAACAAGGATGACATTGCCAATCGGGATATTGGATTTTACAAATAAATTCTACACTGATAACCTTAGCAATCTCTTCTCGTATGACTTCCCGTCGTTTTGGCACAAACTGCTTCCTCTTTTTCTTTATTGGTCTTGCACCCAGGTTTATGTTGAGTCTATGTACTGCAACTTCCAGGAATACTTCTATACTCCAAGCAAATACATCGATGTTGCAGGACAAACAACTAATGAGTTCGACCCTAGTTGTAACATCAAGATCTCGACCAATAGTAAATTTTCTACCAGACTTGATCTCGACCTCGTCCATCTCTTCCCTCTACTGGGGCAAGCCTCCGCAGTTCGCGAGGTCATGCTTAACCTCCGATAGTTGTATGATGTTAGCCTTGATCTCCCGAACGATGGTAACATAGCATTGCCTAGCCACTGTTTGGCTTCCTCGAATTACCCCGACCTACTACTTGTAGGAAACTTCACTATCAGGTAAAATGTTAGACGATGGCCTTGATCCCATTCTGCAAGGGCCTTCCAAGTATGGTGTTATAGGCAATAGGAGTACGAACTACTTGAAAAGTTGTAATCTACGTTAGTTGCTTCCCCTCTGATCTTAAAGTCAAAGGTAACTCGATAATACCTTCTGAAATAACAATACAGCCTCCAAAACCTTAAAAGGGAACTTTGACCGACTTGAGCTACTTCCATTATCCACTAGAATTCTTCTCACCTCAAAATTAGCAATGATCACTGATCTAACAAAAGACAAGCCTTCGAAGTCCTTCGATCAAAAAGTGATGCCATCTACATTACTAAGATCCATGCTTACCGGCGGGTATTACCTGGCGTACTAGTTACGCTCACTGCTAGAGTTCCCCCCAAGTCGTTCCTCCAACAATGATATTGATAGTACCTACAGTTAGTTGCTTATCTCCCATATCTTCAAGAGCATTACCTTTATTCTAGTTGTTCCGATGATGTTTGTCATAACTGACGTTGGCGCCTAGGAAACCTCTCCTGTTGAGAGCCTCAATTTCCTACATTGGGACGAAACATCCTTCAGTTGTGTGTCCATGATCTTGATGAAAATTGCAGTTCTTGCTTTTGTCACGGGCTTCGGGAGGAGCCCATAGTCTAGGAGGCCACTTAAGCTCTTTAAGGTCTTTGATCTCTATCAAAATATTAGACCTCGTGGTGTTCAAACGAGTGAATGAGGTTGAAGGAGGTCTTGCCTTCGGATTGGTCGAAAAGGATTCGGACGCTGGTTAGATTCATGAGGCTCTTGAGGTCAGTTTTCTTCAATGGCATAACATCTCTCCTTGGGAACATGGTCTCTTCCATGCTAATGTATTTCTCGACCTTGGTAAGTAGGTCGGTTATTGACTTAGTAGGGGTCTTTGATAGAGACTTCTTAAACTGCTCACATCTTACGACATATATTAGGGCAGAGACTGTAGCTATGATACGTAGGTCAAGGATCAAAAGTCTTTCTTTATTGAACCTTATCATGAAATTGCACAGTGCCCGTTAGATCCTTGACGCATCTGCATGAGATACATGACCGTCTTCCTAATGCACTTTCTACTTGTAAATAATGCAGAGAACTTGTCAGCCAAGTCTGAGAAGGAAGATATAGAGTTTGGCTCCAACGTAGATAACCAATCCCTTATTGCGTTGGTAAGTGTCTAAGGAAAGGCTTTGCACATTACAGCGTTGGGTGCGACCTGTAGGTTCATGATGTCCGTATATATGTTGAGATGGTTAATAGGGTCAGTCCTCCAGTCATACTCTTTCACCCGAGGGTACTTGAATCGGTTCGGTAGGGGATATGACAAAGTTTCGGGGGTCAAAGATGTGTTCGGGGTGAATCATGTTACTACTTAAGACTTCTGAAGCATTCCGCCTGTGATTACCTCCTGAATAATCCTTGCAAGATTAGCAAAGTCCATTATGATTGATCTCGAACCCAGGGATACGTGAGGTACACTTGAGGTTTTGGCGTTACTGTAGTTGGGGCCTAGAGCCCAAGCATTTGCCATATGGCCACTCTACGAGGACAGTCTAGAGGTGTACTTCTCTAATGTAGCAGCTAAGTTAACGTGGCCACTTGTTGGCGGAGTTCCTCGAACGTTGCAGGAGCGATTGTTGCTGATGGATGTGGTGGTTCACCTGATGATACCTCCTGGGAAACCGGGGGATCCCCAATAGGAGGTGGGTTAGGAACAGATAAGCTTGCAAGAAGATTTCCTAAACGTATGTTAACCATGGGTTTTGGTAGCGATTTCTACAGACGGCGCCAATGATGCTACCAAGAACTAGTATCCTAATGAACTCGAACTAGATGGTTGAACTTCGCCTGACCCGATCTTCAATACATGAAACAAAGACGTTGAAGTGTGTCCTTGTCACCCCTTCGATGATTAAGTCAGAAAATTATGCAAGAAGAAGTATGCTGAAATATTATGAAAAACGTACCTAAATAATAAGGCTAGGTTATATATTTATAGATGTTGGAGGTGAATTCCTGAAAGGACTTAACTTCTTGTAGTTTTTTTCCTAGTTGTTTAAGGTTTTTGTGTTGTGTTAGGAGCTGACAATTTGTGTTAGAGTTAAATTTGTAATAATATAGGAGTTTGTGTTTAAATAGGACTAGCATTCTTAGAAAACGCGCGATGGGGTCAAGGGGATGTGAGTAAGTTCTTCAACTCGAACTAGTTAATAGGCCAGATCTCGTAGTGGGCACGACCTCACCAATTGGCTTGACCTCATTATGGGCCCGACCTTGGATATATCCCAAAACTATTGGAATAAGCTCGGGCCAACATGGTCGAGTTCGGGTCATGTATCATCAAGGACAAAGTTGGAAGGACTAGCTCGGTACACGTTAAGTTGAAGGACTAGAAATTTACATTTTAGAGTTTAGGTGCCTTTTGCTTGCAGTGTATACTTCAGAGACCAACTAGATTTTTAGATGCTGAATTGGACAAAATTAAATGCCACGTAAGCACTTTTGTGTGCCAACACATCGTTTCCATTACTTGGAACTTTACAAACAGATAGACTAATGGGTACAGGTTGTCAAGTTAAAGGACTAAAAATATAAATATTGAAGTTCATGCACTTTTTTGCACGTGATGTGAAGATTAAGGACCACCAGGCTTTTTACTCTATTTCGTACCATACAAAAACTCATAATATATTTACAACATTGAAGATACAGAAAACCTAACTTTGAATAACCTTAAAGGCTTTGATACTGGAAAATTAATTACAGAGACAAAGTCTAAAAGAAAAATCATCTTTCAAATTGTTGAATTAAATTTGAAGAGCCTCATTTTCGAAGCAAGTAGCAACTTGAATGTCGTCTCTTCCACCTTCGTGTTCGAGGAGATGAGGCAACATATCATTTCCTCGTCCAGCTTCATTTTCAAGACATTGAGAGAACAGTCCAATACCTCATAGATAAAGACATCCGAGTCGATACGGTTCACTACACACTTGTCACCTTTTATCCTCGAGATGATCAGTAGATATCTCACCCTTAGCTACACAAGATGGGGCCCTTGAGTCTGAGGTGGTTGAGGACATATTTTGTTGGGAATTTACTTATATATTTTGTTAGGAATTTACTTATATACATATTTAAAACAATTTTAATTTCCATTAAAGATCTGCTTTGTGGTTAAATAGAATCTAAAAATTATACATTTAGAGCTTTTCTACAAACTCTTTTGTTGATTCTAATCTGCAACTAGTTTTTACGCACTACAACTATCCAACTTTCAAGTCTTCAGTGATAATCCACACAAGAAAACAAGAATGAGAGTCAAGATTTTTTTTTCTTGTGATAGTAAGATTATGAATGTGTTTTTTATTTCTCAAACCTGAATGGATGGACCTTTCTTCCTCTTTCTTTTCCTCAACTTTCAAGTCTTCAATGATAATCCACACAAGAAAACAAGAATGAGAATCAAGATTTTTTTTTCCTTGTGATAGTAAGATTATGAATGTGTTTTTTTATTTCTCAAACCTGAATGGACGGGCCTTTCCTCATCCTCATCTTCACATATTCCTCATCCTCATCTAGACTTCCATTGGAAATAGAAACCTCCACTTTGACTTTGTAACCATTATAGTCATTATGATGACCATGATAACGAATTGGGGCCAAAAAAATTGGGACAACTTGAATAGGTTCGATATGTAGTTTTTGCCTAGGATTATTGCCTCCAAGATTCAAGATAACCAACACATCCTTGAGCCGATTGCATATTTCTTGTAGTTTAGTCTCAATCATTACAAGCCTTGCCTCAATTCTTGTTTCTAAAGCATTAATCTGACCATCTATCATCGCTCTGATACCATCTAACACTAGACGAAAACGTGAAAAATAATAAAATGTTCTTGTTCGTAACATACGAATGGATGTTTCTCGAATCTCGTTCAAACGGACGTGATAAATATTAGGAATCTACGAAATAACGAGAAAAATTGAAATATCTTGTTAATTAATAAAAACGAATATAATCTTTTTACGACCTTAACACATATTTATTGACTCATAACAAATCCTAATAAAAATGAAATCTTAATTTTACGGCCAATCTAAATAAACTAGGAAACAACAAAACAAATCCAATTAAAACGAAAAAACTACTAAAACGACGAAAATACACTTAAAATAACTAAAAACAAAAAAAATGTTAAAACAAATCCTTGAATGTTGGAATTTGACCCCAAAAGTTAGACAACATCATTTGAAGAATATGTGCAGAATCGAAAAATGCTTTTGAATTGTACCAATGGACAAAAATCTGACAATCAAGCGGAAAATCACGCTCGTTTTCGTAGACTCTCCTTATTTCTTCTATTTTCCAATTGATTTGTGATTTTCTATTCTAACTATCCCGCATTATCGAGCATAGATATCTTTAATTGTTGGTGTTTTGTTTATTTTCATGGATGCATAATGCATATAACAACATAATGAGTTCATTGTGTCCTGGAGGTGTATTTGTGTCCCAAGTACTTCACCAGATTGGTGAGGGCAAATAGCACCTTAAGGAAAGTGAAATATCGTAGTTTTTAACTAAGTTTGACCTTACGTGCGGAATAATACAATTAACAAGTCACTTTTAATTATTTCTAGATGGTTAAACAAATAATCCAATTATCCTAAGTTAAATTGTCGCGGTTTGTAATAAGAAATCAATAAATAATATAAATATTGATGACGAAGAAACCCAACTCGATAAAAACTCCGGGACAAAGTCAGTTACCTCCACTATAGATAATATGGATTACAGTCCGTTTTCAGCCTAACAAATTTCACTAGTTCCCGTTGTTGTATCTTGTAGTCTCCAAGATCTGTTCTACCCATTAGCTTCCTCGATCTTCTATAGTTAGATTGTCTAGCCAACTCCACAAGATTTCCCAATCTACTTCCTATAGCTTCCAAGATCTGTTGTCTCCTTCCAACTTTTCAATCTTCTTCAATTGTCTGTTCCAAGTGGACTTCCAAGCATCTCCAATTCTTGTGCTTTGAATATGTTTGTAATCCAACATCTCTTAACCTCCAGCAGCTTCTGAAATTCAATTGAGAAAGTACTTTCCTAAAGATGTTTAAGAAGTAGGTGTTTTGGATTTTTCAATTTGATGTTTTCTCAAAGTGAGTTGAAATATCTCAAGCTTAAAAAGAATAAGTCACAAAGAAGGAAAGTGTTCTTGGATATCTAAAGAATGATATAAGGTAAAAGAATAATAATCAACCGGCATAAATTTCGTGCATTAGACTTGAATATTTATAGGAGAGGGTAATTAGGTTGAATGACCAGAAGAAAATACTTCAAAATAGCAAATTATGATTTTTTAGATCGACTGTTGCTTGAGCGATAAGCTGGCGAAAGGCGAGCGACGCACTATCGCTCCGCTCAAGTGAGAGCTCATCGACAAGCGGGTGACAAACATTCTGTTTTTATCGCTTGAGCAGTGTGCAGGTGATAGGCAAGCGAAAATACAACGCCGTGTTTTTCATTTTCTCATACTCGAACCCTAGACCTCATAACCCAATTCATACAAATTGCACCCCAGGTCCTTGACTTTTACAACACGTTACAAATTAGTCATTTTGTTCACAAAATCGCCAGCACTAAAAGCCTAATAGAAAGCACAAATCTTTGCCTTAAAGTTGGGTTCTTCATTGTTCCAGGGTATTCAAGATTATGCAGTTTCCGACTGGTTTTGACGACTACTATGGTTCTGTTTGGAGATATATGACCTAAGACGCTATTTCATACTTTAATAAAACACCACCATTGGTTTTGCTTCAAGATTTCACGGTAGATTTTGAATTTGGAATTGTTAGATGTTACATGGATAATCAATAATCATTTAGAATTTTGTATAGATTTAGTAACTAGATTAAACCTGAGATTTTATTTACGCGTCGATATTGCATGTGTTATATTCTCTTCTTTGCATTTGACATTTATTAATGCTAAAAGTTAGATTGCAAGTTCATATGCGGTAAACTAATTGTGTTTGATCCATTTAAGTTACTTTAAGGATTGTATAAGATTTCATAGTTAGTAATTAAATACAATATTGCTGTTGTACATATTGCGGTCAATAACTTCTTATTTGTCGACCATGTAAATGTTGATATTGTGTGCACTTAACACAATATTGGTATGGGCAGTAGATATGGTGTGGGATAGTGACATGATTCAAGAATCTGTTGTGTAGTTATAATGAGATCAAATATTATAGTCATTGCACTCCACAGAAGTCCTAAGTAGAATGACATCATAAATTGAGTTCATCTCTAAAATATGCCGTGTGATATATACCACATATATTAACGTGGACCATAATTTGATATGAAAGCATATAGTGGCTACAGTTTACTCATTTCATATGAATATGAATTTTGAAAATGCTAGTGAGAGATTATGCTACATATTGTCGGTATCATAAGAAAATTGTTTGTTGCTAAGAATAAGGTAACAAAATACAACCTAATTCTCATATAGTCGCAAGTTTGAGATCCTAGGTAATATTCTTTTAAGGAAGTGCAAGACTAGGGGTTAAGAGAATTCGATTATAAATTAAATTGTGATCGATTATAAGGTTGCTTTAAATAAAGAAGACCGATCATGTAGAAACGTATTCTCTAATTTCAAGAATTATGCCTAGATATTTTAAAGCACATCATTAGGTCTCTTCGAATGAGGTATAAAGTGAATCATGCTTTTGGCTAATGAAGTCTTCGAATAATATTATTTGATATTAGTTTCTACTATGACACGTTCGTAAGGCCTTGATTAGTTAAATATCATACGGAAAGGGACGGTAGCAATTTCCGTCACCAATTACGAAACATCAACTGAACACTTGAAACATCAAGATCTTGGGTGCAATGAGCAAAGAATATTATATGGGTAATTGCGAGAACAATTCAGTTTGTTCCTAAGGGCCCGCTTGGAGGATTTTTTATTTTATTTATTTATTTACCAATTTTGGGTGGTACTATTTATGAGGTGGTGAAAAAATCTGTATTTATTAGTTTCATTGAGCACCGATTTTGGATGGTTTAAAAATCATCAAAAATCGGTATAATGTGATTTAGATGGGTTCTCTCCACCAAATCGACGCGTTTTGACCGTTTCTCATATTCTCACCCTCTAAAAAATAGTTATTTTCAACCAACATAATTATTTTTTACAAAACTAACTGGTAAATAAAAATATATCAACTAAAATATTATTTATAATGATCAGAAATCATATTATAATTAAATAAAATACTTATAAGTAAAATATTACTTATAAGATAAGAAAAATTACATTATAATTAAAATTACTTAAAAGTATAAAAGACTTTTATGTAAAAATGTTTGTTTACAAAATAAAAATACTTCTAATAAGATAAAAAAAATCACTTATAAACTATAAACCGAAACTTATAAGTAAAAAATCACTTAAGCTCATTTAAAGTATAAAATTAACTTATAAATAAAAAATATTAACTCAAATTTGAAGTAAATATTTAAAATTATTTAATTTTTAAGTTAAATATTAACTTATATGTAAAAAAAGTTATCATTAAGTAAAATATCATTTATGAGTAAAAAAATTCCATATAAAAAACTATAAACCTAAAATTTTACTAAGGGACATTTATGTAATTTTATTCGTTTAAAAAAATTTCAGAATTGGTGGATAATAAACTTCGAGTCATGTGTTGAACAATTTTAAATATTGATATTAAAACACTCAAAACTGATTGTTCATAAATGCTCAAAATCGATACTTTAAAAAACGCTCATAATCGGTATGTCGAAACTCTCAAGGTAAAAGTTTTTGGGACACGTATTACAAAAGGAGAGGTTAAGCTTCTTAGCATGTAATTGACTCATGTCTATAGAATCCATTATTTACGAGAATATTCATTATAAGTCAACTTTATGAACACGTAATGAATGCAAACAAGTGGTTGACATGGGTCTTTGGTTCAAAGCATGTTTGTCATGCCATCTTATTTGACATTCGAAATATTAATCACTAGATGGAGGTTTAAGTCCGTAAGATATCTGTTGATGCATAATCTGGTGAAGGCTATACTTGAGACTTTTTTTAAAAAACTTCATTCATCTTGAAATGGTGGAGGATTATATTAGAACATTTTCAAAATAATGATGGTTTTTGACACTATTTGATGCTTTAAAGAGTTTACATAAGTCGTGGAATCATTCAAAAAATGTTCTAAATGATGGGGGATCGAAGTTCACAAGCTGGGGGCCATCGCCCTGGTTGTCCAAAGCACGAGGGTGATCGGAGGGCATATGCAGGTTTTCTGCATTGCAATCGACCCGCACTTGCTTGTGCTCAAGTCAATTTTGTTGCCTCTTATCATATGGATTCAGTTATGTAATTGTAAATATGAAGTGTTTTGACCTAAAAGAAAGGTTAAAGCTCTTGGTAAAGCATAGTTTCACAATATACATTTAAGATTTACTATTTTTGTTTGATATGCACTTTTGAGAATCCATTTTGACATTATGTCAACGGAATATTCGTTTGCATCTTGATTTCCTGCATATAAAACTAATTGTTTGTATTTATTTTCTTACATTGAACCTGTTTATACTTTATCATTCTAAAGATACAATTATAAACCTCGAGTGTAGAGATATCTTTAATCTTTGGTGTTTGGATTGTCTTCGTGGATGCACAATGCAAACAACATAGTGACTTCCTTATATCTTGGAGGAGCATTTGTGTTCGAGTGCATGACTAGATTGGTGAGTTCGAATAGTATCTTAAGAAAAACGCGAACACTACCTTGAAGCCAGGTTCTTCATTATTCAAGGGTGTTCGAGATTTTGCAATTTTCAACTTCTTATTCTACTCATTCTTGCGTGATTTTGAAGACTTCTATGGTGCGGCGGAAAACATCACCTACATATGCGTGGGGGGTTGAGGACTTTGAGGTTATGGGTGGGGAATGCAAGGCATAAGTAGCTATTCATTTTCCACTTTTTGCTTACTTTTATTCCATCATCCTTTTTTTTTTTTTTCTATTTTCTTAATTGTTCATTTAACTAATTGTATCCATTTTTACCTCTAAAATGCATTACTCCTTGATATTATTATAGAGTTAGGGTGTGTTTGAGCCACATTATTTTAGAAAAATGTATTTTGAAATAGTAAATTAATGGAGGATATGTGGTTGAGAAATAAGGAAAAATTATTGATGTGATGGAAAATATTATTTTATTGAAAAATGTGCGGTTGAAAATAAGTAGAAGAATGAAGTTGAAAATTTTAATGTGTACCAAACTGGAGCTTAATATAAGTTTCCCATTTGGTTGTCTCATAGGCTATTTTACCGCAAAAAGATTTTATTGTCACTAGCAATAGTTGAACGTGCGTTGTATATTATTCTATAATACTTTATATGTGCTATAAAAATAATATTTGAAGATGTGAAAATATAAAAAAAAATTAATACAAATTGTTTACATGGAATGAACTTTTGATTCAAATGAATTGAAAATCATTTTTGTTAAAACAATTTAAATAATTGAGGAAATCACTTAGAATAGTCCATACATTTAACTTTTTGATATAAGATGAACATCTAAAAGTACCATTTTTTCTTCGTATTGACTTAATATGCATTGAATATAACAATTGAGATTATTTATTATAGATGCGAATTATGTTCTTAATTTACTTTTATCTATATGTTAACATTAATTGAATAAATCAATTGGAAATAAACTCTAAATATTCATCTTTTTTTTTTTTAAAAAAAAATAAATAAATTAAACAATTGAGATTATTTATTATAGATGCGAATTATGTTCTTAATTTACTTTTATCTATATGTTAACATTAATTGAATAAATCAATTGGAAATAAACTCTAAATATTCATCTTTTTTTTTTTTCAAAAAAAATAAATAAATTAACAAATTTAATTTAATGTCCCATCAAATGGAATGAATCTGTCAAATGTAAATTGATCATAACTAAATAATTGACAAAACAATTCATGATAATATTATTCAAATAATTAAATACATATTGAAAAACGAAATGATAATGAATATGTAAAATATGGTTAAATAAATTAAATATATATTGAAAAACGAAAAGTAAAGTAAGGAATGTGTTAAATGTACATTCATTATACCTAAACAGTTGACAACATAATTAATAATAATATTGTTCAAATGGTTCAAATGATTAATGTCAAGAAAATATTATTCGTTTACAATACTGCAAGTGCGTTGTTTGTTAACAAATAGTAAAACGAATTTTGAGTCCAAGTATCGTACCCACAAAAATTGAACTAATTAAAGTTTGAATTAATTTAACTTTAACAGAAACAATAGAAATTTATGATTTTTCCTATAATTAAATTGTGATCTAATAATCTACTTATAAATACAAGATCTAACTTAATTAAAAGCCAGTATTTGTTTGGGAAAGATTATTAGAAGTGACAATTTTTTTTTAATTGAAAAATGTGTAGTTTAAAGGTAAGGAAATTATGGAATCACATGTAAAATTATTTCACTTGAGAAATTGTGTGGATAAAAATGAATTTAACATGTAAAATTATTGTTCCCTCAAGAAATTTTATAATAACTTTCTATTAAGTTGATCACTGCATTGGTTCTAGCTTCAGAGCATCTTGCTGATTTTTCTCTCAGTGTTATTTTGATCATTCCTATTAGAGTATATCTATCATTTGATAGAGTGTTTGCTTAGTAAAACAATCAAGATTTCCAATGTTTTTATTTAATTTAACTTATTATCCAATACGATCCAATCTCATCTATTAAACACGCCATTGTCATTTTGGATTATATGAGTGAATATGATTATTGACAAATTTTAAAACATCTCTCGTTATTGATCGACTGCATAAAAATAAAAGTTAAACGGAATTAATTCGCCTAAACTTAAGTATATGAACAATGAACAAGTTGGTCTAATGAGATCCGTGAAAGAGACACCGAAATAAGTACTAACCACAAAGCCACGATAGACTAATATACCACATGGTCCCACCTATCCAAACTCAAATGGCATCCAAAGGACAACCGGACAATTTATAAGTGGTGGAAAAGAAATTTAAAAATAATAAAAAAAAAAAATTAAAAGTAGGGATGCATTTTTATTTGTTGTCTTTTACTTGTTTTCCATTTTCAATTTTACGAACATCCAAAACTTGTTTGATATGGCATTTTTAAAATGCATTTTTAAACACAAAGATTAAACTTATAGCACTAAACTCAAAATAATTTTTTTTTTGACATTTTCAGTGAAAAAAAAAAAACTCAAAGCATGGACAATAAGCGTTAAAATAAAAATTTTAAAACTTAAAATTCTAAGAAAATAAAAAACATAAAATTATAAAAAAAAATAAATTTTAAATTTTAAAAATAGAAATTCAAAAAAAAAAAAACTATTTTCCGTTATTTAAATAAAAATTCTAAAATAATTTATTTAAATGAAAATATCATTATTTTTTTTTTCTATGTTTGTGAACTCAATTTTATTTTACTTTTGTGTCAGTAAAAATATTGTAAAATTTATCAGCTTTAAAATTGATTTATAAATTCAATCAAAATTCAACATTAATTGTAACCACATATTTATAATTACTATTCATTATTACCACACATTTCGTAGATCTATAACTATTCCTCTTATTATTCATATGAAATAGTCAAGATTAGTGTAAAATAATAATAATAATAATAATAATAATAATAATAATAATAATAATAATAATAATAATAATAAAAAGCCTTGTAGCTTGAGAAGCAAAGTCTTTTCTTAATTGCTTGTAACCAATCTTTTATGAATAAAATGAGAACTTTTATTAAGATGAATCTTTGAGAATAGTTGACGAGGTAACCATTACTAGTTTGAAGCATCCGGAATTGATATCAAAAGAAGCTAGTTGTGGACTACTTCATTCACATTTTTTGGAGTAAAGTGGCACTTATCGCATCCTATATCCTTAAGAGGTTTATCAAATATTAACCAACATTGGTAGCAAATACGTCATTTAAGTTCTAAGTTCTTTCAAATAGAAGGCTCCAAGCAAGCCTTCGTAACTGCTAATGAAAATTGGCTCGTGAAACGTTCTACACGGCAGTTATTGTTATCCCCCAGATCGAGGATTGTTTATACAAATTTAATATTATTTTAATGAGATGAGGCTACAAACTTAAGCACAAATATCCATGCACGATTATCTCAATGCATCATGGGATGGTATTCGAAATTAGAAAAAAATGTAGTCACACATTACAACTTATTTAGAGCCACTGCATTTTCATAAGTGAATTTTCATTCGTTTAACATTGTAGCAAGTGCATGTGGATTGAATTCGAACATTTTCTCTACTAATCATTAAAGAGCCGTGTAAATATCATGTGATACATTTAAAAGGTAAAACAGGGAAACAATTATTTTTAACAATAAAATAAATAAGAAATGAAAAATGTAAACCACTTCCACCAGCCATCCTTGCCATTACGAGCTCTTTTCGAGTCAACTTTCTTCCAGGCAAGTGAGTTGGGGTGTAATGTTCTTACACAAGGGTCGAGGTGGAGGTTGGTGAGTATGGGAAGAAAGTTACAAGGCCCAATTGTGACCATAGACAACATAAATTGTTGCTTCAGGCTTCGCATAGGCGAGGACCTCTAATATTAATACTTTCAATATTTCACTACAATATAAAATAGGTAAAAAAAATTGGCGCCACGTGTCGCGATTTTCCATTGTTGTCAAAAATATTTTTTTCCCCCTCACGCATCTCCTCCTCCTCTTCACGTAACTCATCCCATCTTCCATTTTCGCAAACATTTCCTCCCTTTCTTAATGTCATTTACCTTCTACCTATAGAATTCCAATTTCCATCCCGATTCCGATTTCAAAACTCCACAAAAAATCGATTCTTCGTCGTTGTTCCTTCATATTTTACCGTAACATTTGGTGAGTACTCTAGAATTCCAATTTCTCTGGAAACTTCAATTTCGTTCCAATTTTAATTTTTTGTTAATTTTACTGATATGTTTTTCTTTTTATGTATATAATTTAAAATGGTTTAAGGAATGCAGAGGCATAAGTGTCCAATGGGTGTAGGAGCCTTCTTATGTTCCCGAGTGGAGTAACAAATGTGTGTTGTGCCGTGTGTAACACTATCACTTCTGTGCCTAATTAAATTTGAATTCGAAATTTCAGCGAAACTATAATTTGTTTGGGTGTTCCTTAGAAAATGTTGAATTATTTTGTTTGAGTTTGATAGCTTGGACAGACTCAGCATTGGATGTTCCAATGTTTTATATGTGACTTAAATCTTCCTCTCTCGATAATAGAAATGTCTCAACTGATATGTGGAGGTTGCCGTACATTATTAATGTACACCTATGGCGCTACAAGTGTGAGTTGTGTTATTGTCATACCGTACGGTGAATGTGGTGCCCTTAATTGATGTCTATCATTGATTTTTAAAACTCACCATTATGTTTATAATAAAGATGTCAGACTTTGGTAACCATGTACACTTATCGATTTTTAAAGCATATCGTTGTATTTGATAAAATGTTGGGAAGGGAAAAAAATTGACTCTATCTACGTGTGCGCATGGAGGTGTCCGACATTTTATTTTATTTACATTGAGATACATTTTCTTTTATTAGCCTAATATTGTCCGAAACAATTAGAAAGGTTGTGGAGAGGGAAATTAAATAAGATGGGTAAATTAAAGAGGGGTGTGTACACTTTTTTTTTAATTGGATTAAGTTATAACTGTAAATTTGTTACAATGTGCTATTGAAAATTATATTATAATAAGATGTGTGTAAATTTTTTCTATATTTTCAATATGTAAAAATGATAAAGCATCTTATCACATTTTCCAACCCCACTAAAAACCATAATTTCATTCCATACATGAAAATTAGAATTTTTTTTTGGGCCGAATCCTCACGAGGGGGCGATGTCCCCTCGACCCCTGTAACCTGACTGATCAGTCAACCTTCGCGGGGCTGTTGCCCCCGAACCCCCACGGGCATTGCCCATATATGCTTTAATATCATTGTATTAATAATAGTTAATGTCATCATTTTAACATATTAATTGGTGAACTGATATTCATCTGTTTTGATGTTTTACTCAATCTGTAAAAGTTTCTCAAATATTTCATGATTGAAATATTAGAACTATGTCAAAATGTTATTTTCCTTTTTGAATTAGCGAACAATTTTGTCAGATTAGATTAATGTTGCATGTAATGTATATAGATTTTTCAAATATAATTTTTCCTATTCTCAAGATTGAATCAAAATATTATATGTTTTTTTTGGAACATAATACCATATTGTGAATGTATTGCATCTGATAAGAATCCTAAAATTGGTTTCTATTTTGTATGTTGAGTTTGTAAATATAATTTGTATGTCAAAGCTTATTCTTTATTTTGTTACACACTTATTTTTAACATTATCCAATTAACTTGCAATGCATGTTTTTGCCCCACTAGTATATATATAAAAACTCAAAATGTATATGAAAAAATATCGTATAATAAGACTAAAAAATCTCAAGACTAGTTAGGGTTTGTGAAGATCAGTGATTTTCTTGATCTTTTATTTTGTTATAACTTATAAAAAATCTCAAGGCTGGTTAGGGTTTCACAATTATTATTTTCATATTTTTTTTTACATACTCATTTCCAACCATATATTAATACAATAAAGTATACTGCACATAAATTAAAAACTTTTTCCTACTCCTTTACCACACTTTTTTTTTTCTCTCTAAAAATCATTATTGAAAATTCTATTTACTATATGTGTAGTTGAAATTTAAAATAACTTTATTGGTTTGTGTATATTATATTTTATTGAGTGAATGTGTGGTGGAAAATCTTATTGTGGCAAACAACTTTTTAGATTAATGGTGGACAAACAGGAGCTAAATAATGATGGTCAAACGGGGCTAAATTTTCAATTATTTTACATTTAGCACATGTTTTGTACACATTAAAATTCTAATTCTCATTCTTCTACTTATTTTCAATCACACATTTTTCAATAAAATAATATTTTTCATCATATCAATAATATTTTTTTCTTTTTCAACCACATATTCTATATTAATCTACTATTCCATAATATATTCTTCCAAAATAATATGGTTCAAACACACTCTTAAAAACTTGTGTTACACAAAGCTCTCGACGTCTAAAAGCATCGGGTTGCAATTTACTTTTCCAAGTTTATTTGGTAATATTAACGAACACGAGGGGTATCCTTGACTTGTCACTGTTCATGTCCAATCGTAACCAATCAGAAGGCAGTATTAGATGCGACTCTTCATAGCCACAACTCTGCCTCACACGAGTCAGCAATATAGCTCACAATTCTCTACTCTTCACGTGGATTAGGGTCCCACATCCTCCACCCTCCACCATCCAAAGCCACTCTCTCTCTCTCTCTACTGTTCTCTGCCTTCTCTGAACTCTCTCTGTTCTTAGTTTTACAGCGTTTTTTAAATCCAGAATCATTTTTTCCGTCTCGATCGTTTTATTCTTGGTATTTTTGTAATCACCTTGATTAATGCTCTTAATGTTATGGTTTGACGTTGGGTTTTTGAGAAAATTTGAGTGAAGAAGCTGGCGATGTTTGGCTTACATTTGAAACAGTCGGTGGTGAAGTCTCGCTTTGGATTTGGAGTACGGACTACTTTTGCTTGGTTTTTTAGCTATGTTTGATTGGAACGACGAAGAGGTACTTGAGTCTATGTTTATTCCCCTATTTTTCTTAGATGTTCGAGAAGTTGAAAGAAAAAAAGGATAATCTTGAGTATATGTTTTGTTGGAGGGATTTTATTTTATTGTTTTATAATATTTATTTTGGCTAGATCACGCTAAAATTACAAATTTTAAAAAATAATAAATCATTTAAAGATGAAGGAACTAATTTCTTGGGCTCAATTTTTATTTTATTATATTTCATTTTTTCATCATCAAGAGTTTTTACTTTTATTTTTATTGAAGCAAAGGAAAATTTGTAGGATTTAAAACTTGGGTGCTGGAATATTATCTTTTATTGAAACAACAAGGTGAAGAATATTCCGTACTGTATTTTGCTCTGTTATGTATTATTTATTTATTTGTTTAGCAAATGATCCATCGTTCTTGTTCTTTTTTAGATTATGGTTCAGTATACGCAATGAACGACTAGATTTGATAAATTTATTCTTTTAGAATAGTATTTGCATTGTCTAAGAAGTAAAATTATCAAGTCACAAATATAGTTATAGGATGGTTCCTATATAACTTTCACTAGTTCATGTGACCACTACAGAATGGAAATTCAAAGAAATATGAATGCACTCTACCGTTTGTCATGTCTATAAAGCTTTAGCGTAAAGAAATCTAATTATATGTGATTCTGTAATTTTTTCTGTGGTCATGAAAGAAATGGTGTAATGAGAGGCACCAATCTGCGTTGTTTGCTTGTGAGACTTTTAATTTTATTACTTGGTTTCATTATGGATATTGAAGATGGTTTGTGGTTTATTATGCGTATATTTTAATGTTTAAATTCTTTTGAATCTTTTATTTCTTGGGCGCTCGAGATTTGTGCCTCTCACGAAGATAAAATGTTTTTCTTCTGGATTGAACCTTTTTAGACATTCGGTGTTTGGTAATTATGTGGGTGAAGATTTATTAAATGCCTGGTTCCATCGGACATGTTGGAAATCAATTTATCTTTCGCCATAACTTAGTTTTTGCCAAGAGATTCTAATCCTCTTGATGTAGTTGATAATATTATTTTTGTCATAGTTTTGGCAAATCAATCTACGCAAAAGCATTTTGTCTAATTTCTTTGGCCTTTTTCTGAAGTTGTTCTTCCAAGTGATGAGCTTTTATTTTTTGTTTTGTTTCTTGTGTCTACGATCGAGATTGACTTATTTTTCTTGCATTGGACTTGGGTTGCTTATTTTCACATTTTTGTCCTTTCACTATCAGCGATGACATTTTGCTAGGTGACCAAGGCAAATTTTTTGTTAGTTGATGTTATTGAAACACTCGATAGCTCTGCAACTTAGTTGATTGCTTTCAAAAAACTGTAGTTTTTAAAAAAATCTCATGAATTTACTAAAAGAAAGTTTGGTTTTCTCTTCAATCACATTAATTTCTATTACATTTGTATGCCATAAAATGTTTGGGTTATTTTATGCTATTGTATTCCTTCATATTTAAGCAGAGTGGTCGTTCAACCGATAGACCTTATGGTAATATTACTGTCATGGTTTGTCCTACTTAAGTTCTTATTTTGATGCAAGGACACTCTTATTAGGGCGACGTGTCCGTGTTGTGTAATACTCTTCAGACATTTATCTAACAAGTCGTATGCCCTCGTCCTACTTTTTATATATTTTTTAAGAATAATGTTATCTAGTACTAATTGTACTTGAGCATCAGTCTATGTGACATTATGTGATATGCTCAATTAAAGATGAAATTATGTGATTCATTTAATTGTACCTTTTATCTAATGACGTTAGTGCCACCTAGATTGGTTGTAACACCAATAGTGTTAAATAACATTTTTCATTTTTTAAATTACCGACTGATGTAGAATGTGACAAGGAAATTAGGAACGAGAAGAAGAAATGAGGAGGAAAATTATGTATTTCAATTCAATAATAATCAAGCTGTATGAAAATGAAAACCTAAGTCCCTGAAGGGGGTTTTTAATACTAAGAGAACTTGTAAAAAATATCACTTCATAAATGGCACTCCAAATTGATAAAAAACTCCAAATAGATAAAACTACTAAATCTTGATTAACTTAATGTTGATCATCCAGCCTTTTGCCTTAAGTAGACTTTTACTTGTTTATCGTCGATTCTCCCTTCGTAGAAATACCGTGACTTCAATAAGCTATGCCCTACGTAGGAGTCTAGCAATTTTAAATTAAGACCTCGGAGCTTTTCTTCAGTGATCTATGTATCTTCAGTGACAGCTGATCTTGCCATCCAACCAAAAATCTACAGTGGCCACCATCCGTAGATGCAATATTCCGATCATTAATAACCTCAACAATGACATATTTCTATGAAGGGGAGTGTTGAAGATTTAGTTTTTCTTGTTTTATTTGATCCTAGATAAGATAAAGGTTTTTTTTTTTTTTTTGTTTAGTTTTTTTTTT
>CAIGRL010077678.1:0-15362 GCA_903798325.1 Fraxinus xanthoxyloides
TTTTTTTTTTTTTTTTTTTATCAATAGGTTCCCCTTCATGTTAATCTTTCAACATGGTTCTCCTCCTCGATTTTCTTTCATTCTTGATATCTTCATAGTTTACATCATTATTATTACTGTTAGAAAGGGTTTGGTGGTATGGATTTTCATTTTTTAGAGCTTTATTTCTTTCATCTCCATTCCAAGAAATGAGAGGGACAAACTTTTGATGTCAAACAATCAAAATCACCTTTACTAATTTTGTGTCATCCTATCCCTTGTAAGATCTCTCAAGATGATTGAAACTTACCAAAATGAGAAGTTCCTTTACACACACACACACACACACACACATATACTAGTTAGACGCACGTGTAATGCAAATTGTTTAAAGTGTGTATAATCAATTTTTCTTTAAAGTGTGTATAATCTTACTACAAATTGTTTCATGTTATGACTAATTTTTACTATTTTGAAGGAACGTGTCACTTGAATACATTGGACAAGGGCAAGACATAGCAAGTGAGCTAGAACTTTCATGCCATTCCATCCACCACCTTCAAATAAATATATGAGGGGAATACTTAGTTCTCTTCTTTGCCCTTAATTTTCATATATTGCATGTCATATTTTTAGACATTGAGGACAATGTCTGTTATAAGTTGGGGTGGAAAAACATTAAGTTTTTAATGGTTTGTGTACTTGTTCGAGTGCAAAAAAAAATCAACTTTATTTTTATTTTTGTGTGCTTGTATGGGTTAGATAATTTTGCCTACATGCATATTATTTGGAATCATGTATTAGATTAAAAATTGTGCAAAAATTGTGTGTTAAGGTTGATTTATGCTTATTTATGTGAAATTTGATATTTTTGAGCATAAGATTTATGTTTTGCATCATGAAGAAATATTTTGACTTAAAATTTGAATATGTAAAAGAAACTTAGTGGACCTTAGATGCTAAATCCAAATAACCACTAAATTATACATCATTTAACCAATTCTAAGATAGTTTGGTGGTGATTGAGCTTTTGTAAGGAGACATTGAGATATGTGGATTTCATGTGTGTTAAATTTTGTATGGATTGTCAAGGCTAATAAGATGAAAATTAGCTTGAAATCTTAAGTTGGGGTCAATTTTTGAAAATTAGTTTTTATAAAGGGGCATTGCATGGATCATAAAAAAGGAAAAAATATAGAAAAAGTAATGAATACGCGGTGTTATCTAATTGTGAAGCTTCTCTTTATAGCCTTTATGACTTGACTGATTAAGTCTGCAAGGGTATCTAAAAACCTGGTGGTGCCCTATGGTCATTTAACCTGGGAGTCATCGGCTAAAAACTCGCTACAAGGGTCATTTAGAAAGTTTAATGGAGCGGAGTCTGCACAATATTTAAAAAAAAAAATGCTACATGTCTTGGTTAAGTACCGAATACTCATTTGAGAGAATTAGACTTTTGACAAGAGATTACTAGCTTAATTGATTCTTAGAGGTTGAAGCAATAAAAAATAAGGAGAATCCGCATTGGTTGATGTGTTGAATTTCAATTAGTAAGATCTAACCAAACTAGAGAGGGTGAAGAATAATATATAAATTCAACCTTGGATCACACCATTGGAAAATAGTGAAAAGAATAAGTTTGGTAGTGTGAAACTCACGAGAGGAGAAATGACGAATTGGACTATTGAGTGTTGAAATTTGAATAACTTTATGAATTAATGACGGTTGATATGAATTTTCACACACACACACACACACACACAAACGTCGATTTTGCACTGGATGAGTAGAAATTAATTTTAGCATTGTAAATTTGTAGTAGTTTATATTTTAAATACACGTATTCCAATCTTGAGACAAAAGGCAAATTATCTAGCCATTTTAAATTTTTTGGTTAAGTTAGTTATAATTTTATTTGAGGACAAACAAATGTTCAAGTTTGGGGGTGTTTAATAAGTGTATTTTTTACACTTATCTAGGCCATGAAATTAGAGTATTTGTTAGTGATTTGGATGAGTCATAGCTTAGTTTTGCATTAATTATGCTTGCTAGGTTGAACTCAATGCAAATTGGTGGAAGCAATGAACGAAAAACGTGCAAAAATGAAAAAAATCAAAGTTTAGGGACCAAAATGTAAACATCCAATAATTGATTTGGATGATAAAACAATGATTGAAGATCATATAGGATCAATTTGATGCAATTAGAGGTCAAATGAGTGAAATATAATCAATTTCCAGCCCAAGAAGTTATGCTATGGATTTTTAGCCTCAACTTGAAACCCATTTTCCGGATAGCAAACATTTGAATTGGAAAAATTGTACTTCTAGAAGAATTGTATCCCTTTGAATTATCTTTCCAATTCATTTGGAATCAGCTCAATCAAATATATGTGACGAAAGTGTTGGCTAAAATACCGAAAGCTGATCAGGGATAAACCTGCACGCGCGTGGGGACAATTCATGGCACGCACGCGACACCTTATTTTCTCCAACCCAAGAGCCAATTGGTTCTATGGATTGCATATGGTAGTTTTACCAGTGTGCATGCATGGGCCTTTTCAGCAGACAAATCTTTAGTTTCCTTTCGCGATTCAAACTCTTTTGGAAACTAAATTAGAAGCGATTTTGTCTTATTTTTTGGCTCTTATAAATGGAGAAGGAAGGCTATACATAAAAAAAAATCTCTCTTGACTCTTCATACACAATATTATCATCAAATTCATCAAGAAACAGGAATTGATGGTCAATTACATAATATACTATACTCTTCATACACAATATACTATATTTTGAGAGAGGAGATCAAGCTCTAGTAAGGAATTGATGGTCAATTAAATCAGGATTTTGAAGAATTCAATATTGTGCTTGAAGATCAACATCTTTTGATTTATTTCATGTTTCATGATCTGATATTTTTCTATTATACTTTTTTGTAATTTATATATTAACATGCTAGGCTAGATTCTTTTTATATTGGATGAAGATCAAACATTTTGTTATTTGTTTTAATTCAAGACTAGTAGTTTAATTTATTTCTTGCGTTTCTTGATTAATTTTGCATCCACATTGCCCTATTTTATTGATTGGCCACCAATTAGACAATTAGTTGTTTGTTGTAGTGTTGGGAGACTCACAACAAGTTTAGAACGTGGTAAAATTAACATATGTGCAATAAGTGCTAGGAATAACATTTATCACGTGTGCAAACTTATAGATAATCTAAACATTAATGCATTCTAATCATTAGGACTTAGACTAGGAATAGCTTTGGTTCGTGACTACAATAGATTTAATTTGTCTTGGAGAAGATAAATAATTACAATAGAATTATCTATTGTCAAGAATGCATGATCGAAACTAGATTACCAAACAAGAATTGAAATGGATAGCAACAAGTGGATTAGAGATCCAATACAATCATCCATAAATTGATAAAACCATATTTTTATTGCTTTCTTAGATTAATTTAACGTAAAACAAAAACAAAATCTCTTTTATTTATATAATTCGAATCCCATGAAAAATTAGTAAATTTGAATTGAATTTATTCCATGTGGTCTTAACTCATCAATTCTATTACTTGTCAACGTTTCCATACACTTGTAGGTTTTCCACGAACAACGTTGCGGCCTTAAATCTTTTAGGTGATAATCATAGGCAACAACCATCTATTGAACTTGTTAAGGTTGGTTTCCCTATTAATTCGGCCCTGGTTCTTTATCATGATGATCAATTGATCATAATGACTATAATGGTTACAAAGTCAAAGGGGAGATTCAATTCTTCAGTGGGAGTTTAGATGACAAGGATCATAAATATGTTGAAGATAATAAAGAGGAAGAATACATCGATGAAGTTTGTGGAGAAGAACAAGATCTCATGTGTAGTGTGCAGGAAATTTCATGTTCACCCAAAAGGAAGAGTTGACTTTGTAATAAAATCTTTCAATCCAAAGTGTAGAGTAGATAATGCTACTTGTAGTCTTATCACAGAAGTTACAATTGTGAAAATCTGATTATCAAGGGGCTAGTGGATCATTTGAAGCTGCCAAATGAACCACATAAAACTCCTTATCAGATTGGTTAGATAAAAAAGGGTCCATGGATTAAGGTGACACGAATTTGTAAGATTGTTTTGGATGTTGCACATAAGGGTAAAGATAATACTTACAAGTTTAAGTGGAAGGTTAAAAATATTACAGTTACACCAACATAGAGGGCACAGAAAGCTTCTAAAGTGGAAGAGAGTTTTTCTGGCTGTTACAAATTCAGCCAGTGAATTTACCTTCAATAAGCCTTTATATTTGTTTTAAAGTGGAATGGAATAATGGGGAACGATTAAAAGAGAATCCTAAATCAATTGAAAAAGTCGAAAATAAGGAGGTTCTACGAAAACAGGCATAACTTTCAGTTTGGTTGTTGGATTTTCGTCCATGAGTACAATCCGGAAGCATCTTTCGATTCTGCACAACTTTTTCAGATGACATCGTCTAACTTTTGGGGTCAAATTCCATCATATAGAGCTTTGTTTTTGCATTTTTTGTATTTAGTTAGTTTAAGGGTAATTTTGTCATTTTAATAGTTTTAATTGGAATTTTTTTTTCAGTTTTTTTGCTCTATTCATTTTTTTCTTGAAATTTCATAGTTTATTTGAATTTGTCTATAGAATTAGAATTTAAATATTATTTGGAATTGTTTTTATTCTATAAAAGTTTGTAAATAATACATTCGATTCTTGATTAATTAGATATTTCAGTTTTTCAATTAATTTGTGGATTCTAAATATTTATCACGTCCGTTCGAGCAAAGTTCGAGCAGACATCTGCTCATGTGTTATTAACAAAAATCTTGTATTATTGTTCATGTTTCCGTCTTGTGCAATTTTATTACAATCAGAGATTAGAAATTATAATCTAGGTTCAATATGAAACCTGTATATTTTATTAAAATAATGGGGAGTTGAAATTATTGATTGCTTGGTATTATAATATGGTTCATAAAAGTTTATAATATGTTATGCATATTACACTATATTGCATAGTTAGGTAATTGTATAGATGTTGCTTCTATTTTATTTTGTTAGCTTTCTATTTGTCAGGTGTCCGTAGTTAGTTAGGGTACTCTCCTATATATTTGTAGCTATGCATTCATTGAAGGTGAGATAATTGAATGAGAATAAATTCAGCCACACTCGACTACAGTTCTCTATTTTTTTTCCTCTTTTTAGCATTCTTTTATCATCTCATTTCATCCTCAATCACTTGCATAATATTAGAGCCTTATGCCAACTATACTGAAATGAATTCCTTTGCTACAGAGAATACAACTCCATTTATTGAAGAACATGATCTTTCTAATCCCTTTCGATTAGAGAATTCTGATAATCCTAGGACTGTGTTGGTCACAGAACTATTAACTATAGACAACTATTCAACTTCATCATGGGCTCTTCAGTGAGCACTTCAAGAAAAGAATAAACTCGGTTTTATCAATGGAGCAATACCAAAACCAGACCCCCTCGACCAAATGTTTGACTCTTGGGAGTGATGCAATAACATGGTAGTGTCATGGATTTACAATGCTATGTCTCCATTACTCTATCAACCATTGCTTTTGTTTTGTATTTTGGATCGCAAGATAATGAAATAAGAAAAAGAAGAAAATAAAAACCAAGATATACGTGAAAACCCAATACGGGAAAAAATTATGGGCAGAGGGGGAGAAATCCACTATAATCAATATCAAGATGTGAAATCACGTTTATAAGATTTTAATTTACTCAATTGAAAACGATAGTCCCATTGCTCGAAAGATAGCCATCGCTTGAACGATAGGGCAGTGCCAGACAAGCAACCAAATCTCGAGTTGTTTTCTACCGGGCTCACTCAAGCGTTTGCCTAGCACCAAGCTAGTCAAAATGCAACGACTTTTTCGTCCGATCCATTCTAAGACATTCTAATTTAGACTCCAATACCCACTAGAATTAGGGTCAAACCACAACAAATCTCCACATTGAATCAAATTCCAACACAAGGAATTTCAAGTCATGACTCCATCAATAAACACCATTCTTTCTCTTCCAAACAAGGCCCAATGGACTAAATCAATGACAAACACCCACTAAGTTTAAATAATGTTCAAACTTAGCAATGTGAAGTTGTTTTGTCATCAAATCAGTATGATTATCCTTGGTATCAACCTTGCTTACTACAATATCACCATGAGCAATTACATCACGCACAAAATGATACCTCATATCAATGTACTTAGTCCTCTCGTGAAACATCTTATCCTTAGTCAAGAAAGTTACATTCTGACTATCACAAAATATTGTAGACATCTACGAGTTTTCACTGATTTCACAAATCAATCATCTTAGCCACATAACTTCCTTACATGCCTCTATAATGGCCACGCATTATGCTTCTGTTGTAGACAAAGCTACTATATTTTGCAAAGTAGCTTTCTAGCTGATAGCACAACCTCCAAAGGTAACACATACTCTGTAAGTGATCTTCACTTATCAAGATCCCCCACATCCACATACCTTATGACTATATCTGAATTTCTACCAAAATGCAAACAAACATTAAAAAAGTCCCTCAAGTATCTAAAGATCCACTGCACTGCTTTTCAATGTTCCTTGTCAGGGTTTGCCTTGTATCTCCTAACTACACTAACTGCATGTACCAAATCACGTCTTATACAAATCATAGTATACTTAAGCGAACCAACTTCAATGGAATAAAGAACCCAAGACATGTAGTCAATGTCTTCATCTGACTGAGGACACCAGCTAGATGATAATTTAAAGTAATCATCCAAAGGAGTACTGACACCTACCGCATTCACCATAATGAATCTTTTAAGCACCTTCTCAATGTACCCCTTTTGACTCAAATACAATATGCCAGGCTTTCTATCCCTCAAAATTTCTATACCAAGAATCTACTTTGTTGCACCCAGCATATCAAACTGCTTGCTGAGTTGAAACTTCACTTTTCTTGCCTCTACTTAATTTTTAGTTGCTATGAGCATATCATCAACATATAATAATAAATATGTAGTTAATCATCAATCTTCCTTTCTGAAGTACACAAAACTATCGTAATTATACCTAAAGAAATCGTGAGTAGTCATGAATAAATAAAACCTCTTATATCACTGCCTCAATAACTGTTTTAGTGTTATATGGGTTATAGTGGATCGACTTACTAAGTCAACACATTTCCTCCCAATTCGAACAACATATAAAATGGAACAGTTTGCCGAAGTATGTATACGCGAAATTGTTCGACTCCATGGAGTTCCAAATTCTATAGTCTCTGATCGAGACCCAAGATTTCAATCAAAATTTTGGAGGAGTCTACAACAAATTTTAAGAACTTGATTGAATTTCAGCACCTCATTTCACCCTTAGACAAATGGTCAATCAGAATGAACTATACAAACCCTTGAGGACATGCTCATAACTAGAGATGGCAATGGGGCGGGGCGAGGGTGCCCCCGTCACTCTCCTACCCCGCCCTGTGCCCCGTCCAACCTTAGACGGGGCGGATTCAGGTCGCGGGTTTGCCCCATTTCCTACCCCATTTATTATTATTTTTTTTCAAAAATTTCTAGTTAACTATTTTTTTTTATTTGTAGTTAATTATTTTCGTTTCATTCTTCACGGGGCGGGTTTGGGGCACTCCTTTTTCGCCCCCCCCAACCCGGCGGGGCGGGGCGGAGCGGATTTTTTTGCCATCACTACTCATAGCATGCATTATGGACTTCCAGGTAACCGAAGTAAATATCTACCATTAATAGAGTTTTCATATAATAACAATTCTCATTCATCAATTGGTATGACTCCGTATGAAGCATTATATGGAAGAAGATGTAGGTCACCCTTGTATTGGGATGAAGTTGGTGAGAAACAACTAATTGGCCTTGAAATCGTACATGACATGCAACGAGAAGTGGAATCAATTCGACAACGAATTCTGACAGCACAAAGTCGACAGAAAAGTTACACTAATAAAAGGAGACTACCATTGGAATTTAATATAGGAGATCAAGTGTTTGTGAAAATAAAGATTATAAAAAGAACAATACAGTTTGGGAAGAAAGGCAAACTCAGTCCAAGATATATTGGCCCTTTCAGAACTCATGAACGAGCAGGAGCTGTAGCTTATAAACTAGAACTTCTCAACTCGACGAGTTGAGTGCATAATATATTTCATGTTTCCATGTTACGAAAATATATTCCCGATCCATCTCATGTGTTAAAAGACATCCCATATGAATTGCAACTAGACTTAACCTATGAAGAAAAGCAAGTTGAAAATCTTAGCTCAAGAAGTCAAACAACTTCGAAATAAGTCAATTCCATTGGTAAAAGTTTTATGGAAAAGTGAAGCAGTGGAATAGTCTACATGGGAACGGGAATTGACTATGCATGAGAAATAACCAGAACTTTTAAGGTAAATTTTGTGGATGAAATTTTATAAGGAGGGGAGATTGTAATGTCCCCATATTTTAAATATTAATTGACGAACAAGATTTTTTTCTAGAATATCGAATATATTGTGAACGACTAAATTACCATATTTTAGCAACAGAGGATAACATAAAGTTATGAATAGTTAATTAAGATAAATAAATAAGTTGGGATTACAATGCAAAGAAAAATAAATAAACCACAAAGAAATGATCCAGGGACCTGATTAAGTAGTGGACACAAGAAAATGATGCAGCTACTTCATAGAGACATGTATATATTTGCTATATCTAAATGGCGGAAAATGAACACATAGGTGGTGATCCAGCTTCTTCCTAAAACATGTGGTCTAGTTTACTAACTTAAAGGCCAAGGAAGTGAACACATAGAGATGATCCAGCTGCTTCCTAAAACATGTGGTCTAGTTTACTAATTTAAAGGCTGAGAGAGTGAACACATAAGAATGATAGAGCTGCCTCTTAAACATATGGTCTAGTTTACTATCTGAGAGACTAAAGAAGGAAAATATATATATTATATTTGCACATCCAAATCAGCCAATGGAAGGAAGTTTTAAAAAGGTTGAAATTGTTCTATATAAGTGTTAACATTCATACATTTCCTAAGGATATTAGAAGCTAAAAATAACAAGAACAGAGAACGTTGCCAGAATCAATTCATCAAGAACTGTGAGTGAAATATGTGTTTATTTGCCTTATGTGCTTTGATTCTACCTACAAATTGATGTGTGTTTAAATACATGTTGATGTAAGGTGCTTTAATACCCTACAGTAAACTGGAACTAAGTTAAGGTAAGCTTACTTGCAATACATCATGTTTTTTCTAACATAGTAAACTAAGTATAGAAATTATGATGTTGGAGTCTTATTAAAATAATTGTATGACATGAGCTTCACAAGTATGGAAATTGATTATTGGTTGTATATAAGGTCATTGGATAACCTGACCTTAAGTAAGTGTTGAATCTGAGGAACCAACATTAAAGTTCAACAATCATTAGTAGCAAAAGAGAGAACTCTAGCATAGAGAATGCAATTAATTATTGGCCGAGTTCTAGCCAAGAGAAAGTAATTATGTACTGGCAAGTATCATATTAGCGCCACTTTATTAAGTTGAGCTCAAGTATATAACAATGACTTTGTACTGGCCAAAAGAAAAATGAAGATAAAGAATTACGCATTTCATCCCATGCATCAGTTACACACTTGCACCATATTTCGTTTACGAGTTGCTGATAAACTCATTCTCCAATTCATCTTTTTTTAGATCAACATGACTAGAGGCTATATGGAATATTTTCAAGATAGCTGGACAATGAAGCGAGATGGACTGGAATTTCATTCGACTATTTATATGGATGTATGGTCTTATAATACTGAAGATGAAGACCTTTTTATGATGGAATTTATTGTTGCAATCACTGTTCGCTATTGCACCACCATATTTAATGTAATTTCTATCAACATGTGTTATCTAAATATGTAAAAGGTAGCCACGTGCAGTATGTGAAGTATGTGAGAAGAAAAAGAAAGATCACTACCTTTTTTTTTAAAAAAGCCAATAGGGACTGGTAGTGAAGTTTGATATCTCTTCTCCTATTTTGATTTTTAAAAGGAAGAAGGTGTTGGATATTATAACTTTGTAAAGAAAATTCTGTAGTGAACAAGTACTACAACAAGTTACGGTATAACTTTTGGTCGGAATGTTGCAACTATTTTTCATTTGAATCAGGTGAAAACATTTCAGGTCCATTAAATTGCTTTAAAAGTTGTCATAGTAAATGAATCTTACACTAATACTTTATATATATTGAATACTTATATAAAAATTTGATATGAGTAACAAAAGTGAGTCGATACATTAGTCCATGCAAGGACTTTTTCAACAAGCACACACAGTTTTCTTTCCCACGGACTGTGAACCCCTCCGTTGTTCTATGTAGATGCTCTTCTCAAATTCTCCATGTAAGAATGCTATCTTGACATCCATCTGCTCAAGCACCAAATCAATCTTAACCACTACTTAAAGTAAAGTCCGGATGGAACTATACTTCACAACTGGTGAGAACACATATGTAAAGTCAACACATGTAATCTGACTATAGCCTTTTGTCACCAATCTAGCCTTGTATCTAGTATCTTCAATCCCTAATGTGCCTTCCTTTCTTTTGAACACCCATTTTTAGCGAACAACATTTTTACCTCTAGGTAGTTTGACCAAGTCCCAAGTGTTATTTTTGCTCAATGACTCAATCTTCTCCTACATAGCAATCATCCATTTGCTAGAATCACTGCAACTGACTGCCTCTGAATATGTTGCAGGCTCCTCAGTGAAAATAATGTCTTCAGCCATACTCAATGCATAAACTACCAAATATGCTTCCTCATACTTTTGTGGAGGTCTAATTATCTATGAGGTATATCCTTAGCTATTGAATACTGTGGTGCTGATGGTGTAGGTAAAGTAGGCAAGATATTACTACCTGTCAACCCCGAACTAAACTGATTTATAGTAGAATTCTTTGTAACCTCTGATTATTCCTCTGAACCAATTTCCCACTCCACCTAAGTTGAATGATTCTGCTATCAGAATCTCCAGAGTTGAACCACGACCTATAGCAAGTTTATCCAATACTACATCCCTACTAATCTCAGGACACCACAATTTATAACCCATCACAACTAATTTATAGTCAAGAAATATCCACTTTCTAGACTTAGGCTCCAATTTTCCATTATCCACACGAGCATAAGCAGGACACCTAAAAATCTTCAAATCATAATAACAAGAAGGCTACCAGACCATACACCTTCTGGAACCTTTTTATTAATGGCATTGAGGGTGAACGATTAATCAGAAAATAAGTTGTAGTAACAGCTACAACCCAAAAAGTCTTAGGCAACCAAGAATTTGAAAGGATACAACGAACATTTTTTTAGCAAAGTTCTATTCATCTGTTTTACCACACCATTTGTTGAGGAGTTCCAAGCATTGTCAAGTGTATCACGGTGTCTTTAGCCCTGCAAAAGCTATTGAATTCATCTGAACAAAACTCCAACTCATTATCAGTGCATATATGTTTCACCGTTTTTCCAGTCTACTTTTCTACCAATATTTTTGATTCCTTGAAGGTCTCAAACACATTACTCTTCTACTTCAAGAAGAAAACACAAAATTTTCTAGAGAAATTATCAATCATATCAATAAATAATAATGGATTCCTTTTAATGGTACCCTGGCCGGTCCAAAAAGATATGAGTGGATATATTCAAGTGTTCCCTTTGTGTTGTATTTTCATTTTGTGAATATGACTCTCTTCTATTTCCCAAAGACACAATGCTCACAAAAAATTATTTTTTTGGTCTTCTGCCCATTAAGAAGTCCCCTTTTACTCAGCTTAGCTATACCCTGCCATTCTCACTCATATGCCTAAGTCGCAAATACCGAAGTTTTGTAATTTCATCATATGTCAAAGAACATGTAGAAACTGGTGCATCCCCAATTACTATAGAACCATGCAAAATGTACAATTACGAAGAGTTTTTATGTCCCTTCTTGACAACAAGAGCACCTTGGCTTACCTTCAAAACTCCACCTTCACTAGTGTATCTATAACCTTTTAAGTCAAGTATACTCAAAGATATGATATTTCACTTCAATTTTAGAACATGCCTTACATCTATAAGTGTCCTAATATCCCCATCAAACATTGTGATTCTGGCTGTACCAACTCCGACAATTTTTGCAAGGCAGTTGTTTTCCATAATAATTGCACATCTCGAAACTCCTTCATAAGTTCAAAACCAATCCTTGTTAGGACATATATGAAAAGTACAAGCCGAGTCAATAACACATTCTTCATATGATTTAGAATCCATGTCAGAAATCACAAGACGCTCTCCTTCATTTTGCACAACTTCCACAACATCAACCTCTGGTNACCTTCACTAGTGTATCTATAACCTTTTAAGTCAAGTATACTCAAAGATATGATATTTCACTTCAATTTTAGAACATGCCTTACATCTATAAGTGTCCTAATATCCCCATCAAACATTGTGATTCTGGCTGTACCAACTCCGACAATTTTTGCAAGGCAGTTGTTTTCCATAATAATTGCACATCTCGAAACTCCTTCATAAGTTCAAAACCAATCCTTGTTAGGACATATATGAAAAGTACAAGCCGAGTCAATAACACATTCTTCATATGATTTAGAATCCATGTCAGAAATCACAAGACGCTCTCCTTCATTTTGCACAACTTCCACAACATCAACCTCTGGTGTATTAACAAGTTGCTTTCTTTTCTCAATAACACCAGTAACTTTATTTTTGTTCTTCAAGGCATAGCATTTAGCTCTAATATGACCCTTCTTCTTACATTAGTGATATATCTTATCAGCAAGTCTAGATTTCAATTTGTCTCTTATATCTCTACCAAGATTCCTATCTTGATTTCTGTCACGCACAACCAAGCCTTCAGCATGATTCCTAGATCTTCTAGTAAAATGCATCATCTTCTCCTTAGATCGTAAAACATCATAGACCTCTTCCACGATAAAAGTATCACGACTAAGGAATCAGTATCTCTAAAAGTCACATATGATGGTGACGGAGAACACAACAATATCAACGCCAAGTCCTCTTCCTCATTCCAAACTTTCAATGTCTCCAAATCGGCGACGATTTCGTTAAACATAGTTAAGTAATTATCAAATGATAGACCTTCAAACACCCAGTGAGAATACAAGCGTTGTTTCAAGTGTAGCTTGCTGGTCTTTGTCATGCAAAGTTGCTCCAAATTCAACCACAATGCAACGACACTTCTCTCCTTTAAAACATCCTGAAGAATTTGATTTGAAAGAGGGCTTTTCGATCCCTACACTACTTTTCATCTTGTGTCCAGGTAGCAGGTATCTTATCAAAGCCAAGTAAAGCTTCCTCCAAATCCATGTGCACTAGAACCACTCGCTTCTTCACTTGCATAAAGTAAATCTCGTATATCTATTCAAGAATGGGATATCATACGTCATTGTTGCCATTCAGAACAATCAACCTCGCTCTGATACCATTTGTTTTGTATTTTGGATATAATAGCAATAATGAAATAAAAAAGAATAAAATAAGCACCAAGATTTACGTGAAAATTCAATACGAGAAAAACCACAGGCAAATGAGGAGAAGTCCACTATAATCAATAGCAATTGTGTTCACAAGATCTCAATGCACTCAATTGCAATCTAAAGCTCTCAAAAATATATATATAAACCTTGGAGAACAAGTTGTAGAATAATATGTGTCCAAAACCGCATCAAAAATGAAAACGGGCCTCGACCTGTAGCTCGGGCGATAGCCAGGCGACAGGGCAGCGCCAGACGTGTGACCAAGTCTCGTGTTGTTTTCTACCTGGCTTACTCGATTGTTCGGCTAGCACCAACTAGCAAAAATATAGTTATTTTTTTCCTCCGTTCTATAATTTTGATATCTTCAAGACCACTCCAATTTAGACTCCAACACTCACTAGAATTTGGGTCAAACCACAACAGCTTTCATGGATGAAGTCAATGAAATCTGGTTAGAACTTAGAGATCAATCATCTCAGCAGAATGGGTCTTAAATCCGTGAACTAAAGAGAAGTTAGCTAATATGGACAAGAAAACGACTCGGTGAGCATATATTATGGTCAACTCAAAACTATCTGAGACGAATTTCCGAATTATGAGCCTATTCCTAAATGTAGTTGTGGAAAGTTGGAGGTGTTAATTGATAGGTATCAACGTGACTGCGTGATTTAATTTATAATGGGATTGAATAATATTTATTATAACAAATTATGATGATGGAACCCATTCCTGTAGTTAATAAAGTGCTTTAATATATTCAACAACAAGAGGGGCAGAAACAACTCGTCTCAATGATTGCTAAGCAAAATATTGGGGATAATAAGATGTCTAGTTATGGAAAGTTTTTCTATGAAAAAAGGAGACCCTATTGCAAATGCTATAAGATACCTAGACATATCCTTGAAAATTACTTTAAAGAAAATAATGCTTAGGCACCTGTTTGTATACACTACATGTAACGACCCAAAACTTTCCCTTTGAGTTATTAAATATGTATCGCAAAATAAAAAAATTAACTTTTATAAAGATAAAGCTTTTGTCCCAATAACAATAATTGAAAAATAAGAATTACTATATCATAAAAGTAAATTAATAAATTGTTTAATAATATCTTTATTATACCACTAGAGACAGTTCCAAACTTTAATGCTTCAAACTTCCATTACCTAAAAGGGGCAAATCATAAATAATGAGGTAAAACCTAATAAGTGAACCACATAAATCGTAACTCATATTTAAAATATAGGAATTCTTAACATATATAGGGAGACACGTGGATTAGAAACCGAACTTAGGTGGCCATAATCCCTGTACATAATCATAACATACATAGACATGGGAATTAAGAACCACACTTCTTTGCTATAATTCCGCGTGTCTAAACTCTGATCCTCTAAACTTAAACATATAGGACCCATATCATATTCATAAATCGAACTTAACATACAACATATGACTACACTTACCTTGATAATTTGAAGAAAGTTGTACTAAGTACGTAGAGGAGAATTTAACCTTTTTAACAGAGCGGTAAGTTTTGTACATGTGTGCTCGATTTATGTGTAATATTTATATGTGCATTTAGGAGTACCAAAATGAATGTATTGTAATGGTATCCCTATAATTACGCACTCAATAAGGTAATAAGTTATACCGTATAAAAATTATACCTATATGTACACATATTACAGTTTACTTATTTAAAAAGAAATCTTTCTAACTTATCTTTTATATATGGAGATTATTTTTATATA
>CAIGRL010077682.1:0-14779 GCA_903798325.1 Fraxinus xanthoxyloides
ATGTGTTTAATCGATGAGTTGTAAAACAGTCTCCATTGCTGGCTTATGTTATTTACGAAGTACTTAGTATAGGTGTCTTCATATACTATCTGCACTGCACACACTATGATAGTGGGACTCTACCGCGTGTGAGAGATTTGGGATGGCTATCACATATGACTTTGAACATAAATTGATGTTTATCCCCGATAATAAAAACTCAATATCTTATGTTGTTTTTCGAAGCCTATTTGACTCGAGCAATTAAGCCTGCGAGATTTCTCATAACCTGGTGCCTTTGGTCAACTGACTCGGGTTAATCGACCTAAAACTCGCTACATGGGTCATTTTAGTCTTAATGGAGATGAGCATGCACTTAAGATGTGAAAAATAATTATGACCTTAAAATATTGAAAGTTGTAAAAATAAAATAGACTAAAATTCAGGGGGAGAAAAGAAATTATCCATACAAAATGAATTTTTATATATAGGTTTTGTTGACGTTGAAAAATGTATAGACAATGTTCAAGCCAACTCAAGAGATAAACATGGATATTTATCAAGATAATCTAGTGCTTATCAAAGAATAATGCAAAGCTTCTTTTTTCTCGATAATAGGAGATATTAGAAATATTCCAGATTGCTAAAGAGTTTTTAGGTGTTTATATCCACGTTTTTCTTTTTTCTTTCCTTTTTTCTCTTCCAGGCTTTAATTCTCCTTTTATAGGGGAATATCTGCATGCATGCCGCCTTCACTGTCTTTTCATTGTAATTCTGAGCGAAAAAGTACAATGGCTGGCACAATAAGATTGGTTGCCGAGCTAGAATCTGTCAGATTTCTTTTGAGCATTAATGGCTGGTAGGCCACAACAATTAATGCGTGACTTCAGAAGCAGAAGCTATCATTTTTAGTTGGAGAATTATGTAGGCGCTGACGTGGGACCTTTCCAGGTGTACCTCTATAATTGGTAACCCATATATCTCGCCAGTGATCCTTAATCATTATATTCTTTTTGTCTTGAAGGAATACATAGGCTTCTTGAGTAAGCTACCTAAGTTTCCTAGTTGAGCTCACTCATCCGATCTCACATCCTTATCCCCTTGCTGAGTACGTCAATCCGAACTAAGTGACTTCGGAGGTCTGTGTCAACAGTTACCCCCAGGTCAGTCCCAACCTAGGCGAGGGACTGACCTTCTGAAAGTAATTTGACACAACTCCCAATTCTTGTAATGATTACTTTTTCATAAATGCTGAAGATACATGTCACCTTGTGAACTACGAGACAGTTTGATTGACGCCATAAAACATTTATTTTTTCATTTAAACGGTTCAGATCTTGTCCTTTGATATCCATTACTTTCAAATAACTTTTTTGCCTCTCATTCTTTTACTTTCGCACTTGATTTCCAGATTTTTGCTCCACAACATTTTGGTTCTCTTTTTTCTTTATTCTTTCTGAGTAAGGTCGTCGTTCAGGTATTCTTTTTCCAATTAAAATATCTCTCTTTTTTACATATTTATTTTCTCTTCTTTTTCTTATATGAGTTCGGACGAATCTCGTGTTCAGTCCTAGGGAAATCAACAGGAAGAAGCTGTACCATCTTCATCCACCCAATCTTTTAGCCTCTCGTCTGTCAGTTCGGACTGTTGAGAAGTTTTTACCCCCATTCCCATAGCTTTCTTTTATCCTTCACATTCCCCTCACAACCCTACTTCGAACTCGCCTAGGAGTATGGAACATCGGCATAAGATGAGAGAAGAAAGGGCACAAAGGGAAGGTAGTAGTAGGGACCAAACTTGGGAGATGGATTCTTTTAAGTCGGTAATAATTGCTGATTGTTTAGCAACGATTAGGGCTAAATATAACATTTCCCCTTCTGTAGAGTTAGCAATCCCTTCTTCCTCTGATCGAGCTAACACTCCCACAATGGGATGTATTAATCTTAATACCGCTATTCTCCAGGCCGGTCTGAGACTCCATTTTCTCAAAATTATTCTATCGTTATTTTCTTCCTAAGGAATAGCCCCTACCCAATTATGCCCAAATGGGTGGAGGACTTTAATTGTGACTTTGATTTTATGGAAGCAATTAGGTCATCCTGAACTAGACGTATCCCAGTTTAATTCCCTATTTTCTTTTAAGGAAGATGGGAAAAATACGGGTTGGTGGTATACTGGTGTCAGGCCTAGAACAGGAGGTCCTCTAGTTTTAGATACTCCTTCATCGATCAAGGGGTGGAAAGAAGAATTCTTTTTCGTTTTGAGGGATTGACAATTCCATCCTGATGGGGTGGATAGAGAGGATACAGTTCCTACCCTTTATCATTATTTTTGTAAGTAACAGCTCGTTGTGTCTTCATACTTTTCATTTTTGTTAGGAATCTGATTTTCCTTTGTTTCTATTTTGTAGTTTATAGACCTTGCCACCTAAGTTCGACCATTCAGGAACGAACTAATTCCATCCGAGCTCTTTCGAATAGAGAGAGGTCCTGCAAGTTCGTGATCTCCAACGATAATTTATTCCAAGTAGGACTACTTCGAGCTTTACCTCCAATTCTGGCGTTAAGCGGACCTGCTACTTCAGCTCCTGCCCCTCCTTGTAAGTTATCCTAATATTTTTATTATTTCAATTTCTTTTGATCAAACATTTATACTTCTTTTCTTGTATGTTTAGGTCAGCAACTAGACACGCTAAACCTTCGTGCTGCCATAGCAGCTGAAGCTGCTAAGAGAAAAAGGGAGCAGGTCGCTGCTAAAGAATAGGGCCGACCCGAAGAGGCGGATTTCGAACCTGAGGCTATGCAGCCTTTGCAAAGACGACGCTCAACAGAGCTGCCTGCCATGCCTGCCCTAGTTGTTCCTCTACGTTCTCCCATTCCTTCGGTGATCCCTATTATTGCAGTAGCATCTTCATCCAGATCTCAGGATAAATGCCCCGATCTCCGGAGGCCAGATATCGAAGGTTTGGTAGGGCACCAACCTGAAATATTCCTTAATTTACTCCAAGCTTCCTCTCCAGCAAGGGAAACAGTTGTTGCCTTCCCCTCATCTCTCAGAGAATCGGCCGTTCTTATGACAAGGAGTTGAAATGATAAGGAGCAAAACTTTCTGGTTGAGATGCCTATAGGAGAAAGTGTTGTGTAAGTTCAACTTCATTGTCATCGAGCCATTCTTCAGTCGACTTCAGTAGCAGACAAGGTAAAACTTTGCAAAATATATTTATTATTTTAAGAGTTACTTTATTTCATTGAACGTTCTAACTTGAGTTTTGTCTTTCTCAGGTTAAGGCTGAGCTCGATTTAGTACTTGGTTTCAAAAGTCGAGCAAATAAACTTTTTGCTGAAGTAGAGACAGAGAGGGTGGCTTTTGCTGAGGAAATGAGAAGTTATGAGGATCGTCTGAGTAAAATGGGGAAAGAACCTAACGTCAGCCTCACTACAGAGTACAAATTAATGGATGATAATAAGGCTCTGCAGATCTTGGGTGAAAAGGCAAACGCCCAAGCGGAAAGTGAGAAAAAACGAGCTGATGAAGCAGTAGCTCAGGTGATGACCATTAAAAAGGAGGCTGAGCTGAGGGTTTCCAATGCTTTTGAGGAGTGGAAGGCGTCTCCGGCTTTTGACGCCATAGCTTAGGAAGCGTATGTCCTAGCTATAGGTGAGATTATTAAATTTATAAATCAAAAGCAGTCGGATTGGGATACCAACTTCTTGGAAAAAGCTCAGAAGGAGTAAGAAAAAGAGGTGGAGCAACCGTTAAAGGCAATTGAAGCCCAGAAGGCTCTGGCTGAGGAGAATGTCACTTCCCCAGATCCCTCTATTTATTAGTTTCTCTTATGTACTTCCCTCTTTTTTGTTTAAGAAAGACTTTTGTAATGTTTTGCTTCATGAATGAGAAAAAAAATTTGTTTTGCGGCTTTTCTTTGTGTTAATAATAATTTAAAAGAAACATTTCTACAAACTAACTTGCTCAATCCAAACATTGTTATTCTTTGTAGGAATTGCGCTAAATGTTGCAATACTTACAAGCTTAGTTCGTCATGTTTCATAAGCAGAGCTAGGTAATTCCTTGTGGGAATTACGCTAAGTGTTGCAGTACTTACAACCTTAGCTCGTCCTGCTTCATAAGCAGGGCTTTGGTAATTCCTTGTAGGAATTGTGCTAAGTGTTGCAGCACTTACAACATAAGCTCGGTCTGCTTCATAAGCAGGGGTTTGGTAATTCCTTGTAGGAATTGCGCTAAGTGTTGAGCACTTACAACCTTAGCTCGACCTACTTCATAAGTAGGGATTTAGTAATTCGTTGGAGGAATTGCGCTAAGTGTTGCAGCACTTACAACCTTAGCTCGGCCTAGTTCATAAGCAAGGCTTTGGTAATTCCTTGTTACAAACAACACCATCAAAGAACATACTTTCTTATTTATAAACAACCATATAACACAACCTTTTACTGATAATATTTCTTAAGGTGCTCTGCGTNCAACCTTAGCTCGTCCTGCTTCATAAGCAGGGCTTTGGTAATTCCTTGTAGGAATTGTGCTAAGTGTTGCAGCACTTACAACATAAGCTCGGTCTGCTTCATAAGCAGGGGTTTGGTAATTCCTTGTAGGAATTGCGCTAAGTGTTGAGCACTTACAACCTTAGCTCGACCTACTTCATAAGTAGGGATTTAGTAATTCGTTGGAGGAATTGCGCTAAGTGTTGCAGCACTTACAACCTTAGCTCGGCCTAGTTCATAAGCAAGGCTTTGGTAATTCCTTGTTACAAACAACACCATCAAAGAACATACTTTCTTATTTATAAACAACCATATAACACAACCTTTTACTGATAATATTTCTTAAGGTGCTCTGCGTTCAAGGGATGCAACAAGGGTCTTCCTTCCATATCCTCTAATTCATAGGCCCCTCTAAGTAGTACTTTGTTTACTTTATATGGTCCTTCCCAGTTGGGTCCTAGAGACCCAGTGTTCAGCTCTCTTGTATCTATAAAGACCTTTCTTAATACCAGATCGCCAACCTCAAATTTTCGTTCCTTCACTTTTTGATTGTAGTACCTCGCATTTCGTTGCTTGTAGACAGCATTTCTGATTTCAACATTGTTCCTTTTCTCTTCTATCAAATCCAGTTCCCCTCGTAACATTGTTCATTTCTATCTTCATGATATGTTGAAGTTCTAACCGAAGGGATTTCAATCTCAGGTGGGATGAAAACTTCTACTCCAAAGGCTAAGGATAAAGGAGTTTCTCAAGTGCTATTTTTAATAGTGGTGCGATAAGACCACATCACACTAGGTAGTTCCTCTACCCATCCTCCCTTAAGAGTATCAAACCTCACTTTCAGCATATGGTTGATGATCTTATTGATAGCCTCAATTTGGCCATTAGCCTGAGGATGATTTAGTGTAGAGAAATGTTTATGTATCCCAAGCTTCTTACAAAAGTTCGCAAAGCAGGTGTTGTCGAACTGTTTTCCATTATCCGTTATAATGGAATGAGGTATCCTAATTTGCACACGATTGATTTCTATATGAATTCAGTAGTTTTGTGCTCGGTTATCTTGGCCAAATGTTCGGCTTCAACCCATTTGGTAAAATAATCGACTGCGACAATTGCAAACTTTGTGCCCCTCTTTTCTTATAAGCATGGGACCTATTAGATCAACCCCCCATTTAGAGAAAGGCCATGGTGCCATTATATAGATCAGCTATCCAGGTGGGAGTTTGATGTTTGGAGCAAATCGTTGGACTTGTCACATTTTCTGGTGAATTTCAATGCGTCTTTTTTCATGGTTGGCCAGAAGTATCCCTGACGTATGATTTTATGAACTAACGATTATCCTCTAGCAAGATTTCCACATATGCCTTCATGCACTTCCTCCATGGCATGTAGTGCTTCTTCTTCGTTCAAGCATCTGAGTAAAGACATGGAATATCCTCGCTTATACAAGACATCATCAATTAAGGTGTACTGTGCTGACCTTATTCGCAATTTTCTTGCCATGATGGGATCTTCAGGACATACACCTGTTTGTAGATACGAAACGATATCACCCATCTATGTTTGTCTGAGGTCGGTCACCATATGAACACTTTCGAATTCATCAATGGCTGGGAAATGGATTCTTCTGATTGGTATGCTATCAAACCTCTCAATTCCTTCACTTGTCGCCAACCGTGCTAAGGCGTCAGCATGTCCATTTTAAGTTCATGGCACTCGCTCGACCTGAACATTCCCGAACTTCTGTATCTCCTTTTTGACGAGCTGAAGATAATTGTTCATTCTCTCTTCCTTAGCTTGGTAAGATTCGTTGACATGATTGACTACTAACTGAGAGTCACTGTATGCAACCAAGTAGTCAATCTTCATTTCATTTGCCATCTTTAGGCTAGCTAGGAGGGCCTCGTATTCGGCTTTATTGTTGGAGGCATTGAAATCAAACAACAGTGCTTCACAAAATAACTGTTGATTCGAACTTACCTGTTCGATTCCTGCTCCTGCTCGTTCATCTATGGAGGATCCATCAACAAAAAGTTTCGAAGATAGATGTTGCAACGTTTCTTCTATTGAACCCGAGCTGAACTCGGCAAGGGCTTGGGCTTTAATGGAAGTGCGCAGTTTGTATTTTATATCAAATTGACCGAGCTCAACTAACTATTTCACCATTCTCCCTGAAGTGTCAAGTTTCTGCAATACTTGCCTTAGTGGGTAATTCGTTAAGATCTCAATGGGATGTTCCAAGAAATACGGCCTTAACTTCTGAGCTGCTATGATTATTGTGTAAGCTAATTTCTCCATTGGGGAATAACGAATTTCAGCGTTATACAAGGCCTTGCTAACATAATATACAGGGTGCTGCACTCCTTTTTCCTCCTTGGTTAGCACTGCGCTAACAGCGTGTTCAGAAACCACCAGATAAAGTACCAATATCTCTCATGTCTTTGGTTTCGACAGCATTGGTGGTTGCGCTAATTGTGACTTCAGTTGGTCAAAAGTGAGCTAGCAGTCTGATGTTCATTCAAACTTTTTCCCATCTCTCAATCTATCAAAGAAAGGTCTGCATTTATCTGTCGATTTTGACATAAAACGTCTAAAAGCAACTATTCATCCTGTTAAACTTTGTATTTCCTTAGGCTTAGCTGGGGGACGCATTTAAACAATGGCCCTTATTTTCTCTAGGTTGGCCTCTATTCCTCTGCGATTGATCATGTATCCTAGAAATTTTCTTGATCTCACTCCAAAGGCACATTTGTGAGGATTCAACTTCATTCCGTAAATTCTCAGAATTCCAAACATCTCGGTAAGTTGATGTTGATGATTTTGAGCATCCGCGCTTTTGACCAACATATCGTCAACGTATACCTCCATGGTCTTACCAATTTGTTTTGGCAAACATAGAGTTAACCAAACGTTGGTAAGTTGCTCCAACATTTTTGAGGCCAAATGGCATTACTTTCTAATAACAAAGACCTCTATCGGTGATAAAGGTTGTATGCTCTTGGTCAGGTTCGTACATGGGGATTTGATTGTAGCCTGAATATACATCCATGAAACTGAGCATATCATGTCCAGCAGTAGCATCTACCATTTGATCTATTCTTGACAAGGGAAAACTATCATTTGGGCATGCTTTATTTAGGTCGGTAAAATCGATGCACACCCTACATTGAGGTTCTCTTGGAGGAAGTTGATGATTTGATCCCTTAATGGAGACCGCAGTTCGTGACCTATTTTTAGTTCTTTCTGCGGGATACCTGTACCGACCTTAATAACATCCAGTTCTTCCACAAGTTCTCCCCCTCGTACTTTCAATCGCGGATCCGATGAGTTCGCCGAAGATACTTCTGTGTATGTCATGTAGATTCTTTGGAGAGTAATGAATCTTTCTTTCTTTTAAATTTGCTACCACTTGACACTGATTGACAATATGCTTATTCCCTTTGATTTGTCCATACCATGGGGCGTGGGGAATTTAATGGCATAATGGTACATTGATACTATTGTCCTGAGGTCAAATGGCAAAGGTTGTCCTATAATTGCATCATAAGGGGACTTTGAGTTCAAAACCACAAACTCCGTGTTTATCCTAACTCGATGAGGGGAGTCTCCGACCTCTACAAGAAGTTTAATTACTCATTTTGCTTCAGAGAGGGCACCGTTAAGTCCCATAATCATATTCGAACATGGTTGGAGAAAACTGAGGGAAATTCTAATTTGTTCAATAGTGTTGGCATAAAATATGTTGAGGAAGCTCCCCGTATCTATCAGAACTTTGGGAACATTGACTTTAGATATAAATACAGAGATTACTAAAACTCTAGGATAGGGTTGTGGGTCCATTTCTATTTCCTCAAACAAAAGCTGGTCGTCAGTTACCTTTTTAACATGTTTTTCCGTAATACTGATCTCAAAGAGATCAGCTACGATGGGTCTTTTGAGCCTTGTGGCCTCGGTATGCTGGTAGTGTTGATTTTTCAACATTCGAACTTGAGGATTTATGAGGTTGATATTATAAGCTCTTGCTTTCACTTGCTTCTGCGTATTATGGCCGGACCATTCGAGGTTGGGAACTTTATACAATAATGATATATCAAGGTGGCAGCCTACAACTCATGCAATATGGGCCTCCTCAATATGGCATTATAATTAGAAGGGAGGTCCACAATAATGAAATCAGCTAAGATTCTTAGGTGACAGGAAGGTTTGCCAAGCTCTACACTGAGTACTATCTGCCCTCATGCCTCAATGGATCTCTAGAGAATCCTTGCAGTCTCCTGGATTATGGTTGAATGTATCGTTCTTGTATATCCATTTGCTCCAGAGTTCGAGAGTACAACACGTTTACTGAGCTCCCATTATCCATTAACAATTTCCGATTCTGGGCATACTACGCTGTAGTTTTGCCAAATACGGGCATCACGTGCCAATCTGCGCCTAGTTCTTCATGAACCCTCAAGGTATTGATTCCATCCGGATCTCGGCGTGAGGTTGTAAGTCGCGTGCTTGGGAACTAGGCCGAGCTTGTTGAACTGTCCCTTGTGGATTAGGATGTTGTAACCCAGCTGGGTTTGCTTCTCGGGGTTTAGCTACAAATTCCTGTAGGTGACCTCGACGGATAAGAGACTCCACCTCCTCCTTCAGATTTCTGCAATTGTCAGTATTGTGTCCTGTTGTCTTGTGATAACGGTAGTACCTTCCTTGATTTTTCTCTGTTACTTCTTTTCTTAGGGGTGAAGGTCGGTGAAAGGTTTCCTTTTCCTCAGTCTGTAGAAAGACTTCTTCCAAGGTCGCGTTGAGGGGGTGGTATTCGCGAAATTTCTCAAGATATGACCTAGAGCGACCTTGATCCCTTTTGTCCTACTTGAATCCTTATCTGTTCGTTTTTCCTTAGTTTATCGTGGGGATTGAGGAGTTTGTTTGGTATCTTCCTGGTCTGAGGTAGCTTCCTTCGCATTTATATATTTCTCAGCTCGACCCAAGAATTCATGATAGGTCCGAGGTCCATCTTACCAAAATCTTGTTTTAGGCCTTGCCCCGAAAGGGCTGCCATAAGTGCAGCGTCGTCGGAGATCTTCTCCATCTCCATAGATTGTTTGTTAAACTTGTTCAAGTAGCTCTTAAGCAATTCAATTTTTCCTTGCTTTATGCTTACCAACCTCTCTTTTGGTGTAGTTCTTGCCTTTGAACCCATGAACTGAGCTAAGAATGTTGTGGCAAGGTAGTTTCAATTTTTTATGGACTTTTGGTGTAGTCTCCTGAACCATCTCTGAGCTTTGTCTCCCTAGGTTAAAGGGAAAGCTCGACACATAATGGCATCTCCAGCCCCTTGCGCTCCATCTAAGAGGTATATTTGTCCAAATGACTGAGGGGGTCTCCTTCGCCATCATACACATTCAATTGTGGCATCTTTAGCTTTTCAGGCAGAGGTTCTACAGGATGTCCTCGGTAAAAGGCAAGTGGCGCTTTGCAAGATATTCTTCTGTGGTCCCTTTGTTTTTGGCCTCCAAATCGGCTATGCACTTCCTGAGAGCGCTCATTTTAGGTTCAGTTCGTTTAGCAGATCGATTAATACGAGGCCCCTTAATTTTGTTTGGGGGTGTCAATGAGTGTTGAGAACCGAGCCTATTGAATAAACTGTTTGTTCTCCTGGGAGTTTGTTTTGTTGTAGTGGGAGAGCTTCTGACCTCTTCAGTTCGGCTCTTGGAAGATTCTCCATTTGAGAAATGGAGAGTTCTCCTAGTCGGGAGTCGCCTGGTTCTTTCTTGTTGAGAGAATTCCACCTCAGCGTCTTGTAGTGGATTTCGAACTTGTTTTTGCTCCAGTTGGCTGACAACATTTGTTAATTTTTTCAATAGCCTCCGTCATAGCCACCATTTGAGGATCAAAAGCTTCATTGCGACTCGTCTCTCAGCGTTTGTTAGATTATCGATTTGTACGGGACAAGTATGTGATTGATTTTCGGATTATGAAAATTCGTCCATTATACTGATTTGTAGATTTTGTGGAAATATGGGACTATTTTCCCAAATCGGCCCTCCTTCTAGCGTCTAAATGTTGACGTTGAAAAATGTGCAGACAATATTTAAGCCAACTCAAGAGATAAATATAGATATTTATCTAGATAATCTAGTGCTCATCAAAGAATAATGCAAAGCTTCTTTTTTTCTCGATAATAGTATATATTTGAAATATTCCAGATTGCTAAAGAGTTTGTAGTTGTTTATGTCCACGTTTTTCTTTTTTCTCTCCCTTTTTTCTCTTATGGGCTTTAATTTTCCTTTTATAGGGGAATATCTGCATGCATGCCGCCTTCCTTGTCTTTTCACTGTAACTCTGAGTTGAAAAAGTACAATAGCTGGTATAATAAGATTGGTTGCCGAGCTGGAGTTTGTCAAGTTTCTTTTGAGCATTAATGGCTGGTAGGCCCCAACAATTCATATGTGACTTCAGAAGCAGAAACTATCATTTTTAATTGGAAAATTATGTAGGCGCTGACGTGGGACCTTTTCAGGTGTACCTTTATAATTGGTAATCCATTTATGTCGTCAGTGATCCTTAATTATTATATTTTTTTGTGTTGAAGGAATACATAGGCTTCTTGAGTAAGCTACCCCGAGTTTTCGAGTTGAGCTCACTCATCCGATCTCACATTCTAATCCCCTTGCTGAGTACGTCAATCCAAACTAAGCGACCTTAGAGGTCGGTGTCAACAAGTTCTAATATACTTTACTTGTTTTGACTTTCATAAGTAGAAGATTGCCCTTATTGGTAGTGGTGTTTTGCAAGTCCTTTCTCACAAAATTAAGTTTTGGAGTCTTACTAACGGAGGATTAGTGACACTTTACACATATGGGTCATCTATACAATTTACTCCATGTTTACTTGAGTCACGTGTGTGGGAATGGTTATTGTCCATTACTCATACTTATGCATGCTAACAACTATATTTTTGGGTTATTGTATATTATTTTTTGGTCCCTTTTTATTTTGTGACAAGAAGGGGGAGTAATATTTTTGATGATGATGATGGAGTATATAGATATTTTTGGATGTATCTAAAAATTTTGACTCAAAGGCATTAAATGACAATTTCAGTATTGCTAGATTAAGTTTTGATATTTTGTAGTATCAATGTTTCGTTTTGGTATGTTGGGATGCATTAATATTACGTCTTAATTTAGCTCATGGTATGAAACTGAAATAATGTGTTATGAGTTATAACTGTTTGAATTGCTTTTACACTTATCACTGTTTATCGTGGTTTTATAGTACGCATTGAGTTGTTTATTGCAGGAAACATGTTTATTAAAAAAAAGGAAATAACACAGTTCAATCAGGACAGTTAGTGTTGGTCATGTCAGTCATTAAGTTTGTCTGTACTTTTTTACTACTACCTTGACTTTAAATTGTAGTTTTGTCACAGAATGTCAAATGGGGAGTTTATTAGGTTTTTGATGTAATAACAAGTCTGTGAACAAACGGGACTTAAATCAATATACCGTAAAAGTCAATGGGTAAGTTGCCAAAAGTACAATATTGAGTTGTATTAGGTCTAGGGTTTGAGAATGGTAAAAAAGGAAAAACGGAGCCGTAATTTCGCTAGACTATTACCGTGACTTGGCTTGAGCGGCAGAAATAGAAACATTATCGCCCACCTGTCGCATTGCCTTCACTCGAATAACACATTGTCGCTCACATGTCACCCAACTTTCGCTCGAGCGACATGGTTATCCGAAAAATTTTAATTGGCGTTTTTAAGGCTTTTTATCTGGCTCATTCAACCTCAAAACCTAAACTATAAATATCAAACGCCTCTGAACATAAATTTCAGGTTTGATCATTGAGAAAACATATACTCTTTATATCATCTTCATAAAATTAGCTTTCAACCTTCATACTGTGATTTATTCTTGACAGTGAAAAATATCAAATTCATAATCCAAATATCAAATTGCTACTTCATAAACATATGTCAGAGTTTTGAAGATCAAAGGAAGGTGGCTGGAGTTCTAGTTGTTGAAGAATGCTGAGTTCTTCGTTAATTCATAGGAAATAAACGAATTCATAAAGTCTGGAGTTGCGGTAGGAGTGCACAATCTAGGATGACTTTGAAAACTGCAACTGGGAATTGGTGCAAAAGCGCGCAATCCAGGAGAGCTATGGGAATTGTAGTCAGGAGGTCAAAAAGTAATACTGGTAGTTGTGTCTGGAGGATTGTAAGTTCATAATTCATTTATAGTAGATTTCTGACTGACAAAGCACCCGAAATTTTTACCCAGTTGGAATTTCTCCGTGATCAATCTACTTGTTATTTATTGTTTTTAATATAACTGCGGCAATTAACCTAGAATAATTGGACTGATTGATTAATCATCTAGAGATAATTAATAGTGACTTATTGCTAATTAATTATGTGTGTCATTAGAAATTACATTTCTAGAATGTAAATCTTGCTTTGTAGAAAATTAATTTTTTAACATAAAAAGTAAATTTGAAAATCACATAACAAAAAAAATAAATGTCAATTACTTCTAAGCCCAACGAACATGTTATAATATCTTTAGAAAATTCGAGAACATACTTCTTTATTTTTGGGGGCGCAAATTTAAAAAAAAAAAGTCATGCTTTTGACTTCTCAAAACTTATCAAGCAAACCGAACTTCAGTTCGGTTTAGGACTCGAGGACACTGCAAGATGATAACCTTTCAGTCTAGGAATGTGGAAATGATGAGATGAGGTTAAGTCATCATGCACATTGTATCCTAAGCGATACACACGCTACAAAGGTCAACATAATCGACTATATCTTAGATGAGATGCATGTTACAATAATAGACATCATCGATACCATACAAAACATTATTTTTAATGCAACATTACCTCTTATTTATGATATAATAACAAGTAGGGGACAAAAGAACCTAAAAACCGTACTACGGACCTACCAAAACAAACAATAGTAATACTTAATTAAAAGTGATTTTCTTAATTTTTAATTTCTTTTATCTAATTTGATTCACACAGCTAATTTTAGTGATAGCTCAGTGGACCCTCCTTTCTAAAATGGCTGATTGTCCATTTTCCATCAATCTTATATTATTTTATACTGTGATGTACTATCAAGAGTAATTGAATTCTACCCATCAACATGTTGCATTTTTTTTTTTAAATTAATTTGTCTCATGCAAATTCAGATTGGTTGCGGGCTGAGGGATGGTACATAACTATAATTCTACATTTTAATGTCGGGAAACTATTAAACACGTTATTCTATTTGCATGGCTAATACGAGTTTATACAGCATGTTTGATATATAGAGCGTTTAATATGTTTATTATTTATTAATTTAATTCAGTATACATATCAAATGAATAATTAAGATTAACAATATTTAGACTCTAAAGTAAGACGAAAATTTAATTTCTCCTTTTCTATAATATAACCGCAAAACTTACTATTTGGGTTGTTTTCATCCACGAGTCTAATGTGCAAAACAAAATATACAATTGTTTTCACTTCATCTAGGTTATTTTTTTATGGTCACATAGGTTGGCCGATATTACGTAACAACCACATCAGTGTATGGCTCTGAATAGTTGAACGAGGTAACAAAATTGAACAAAGTGACTTAAATTAAGATAAATTTCTAATGTAGTAATCAAATTGATACAAAATTAAAATATAATGAACCAACATATTAGACCAACGTTTCACTTTCACATGTTTCTTTTTTTTTGGAAAAAAAAAATGGAAGTAATTCTATACTATGTTCTTAACATATAATTTAGATTATCAATACTCAACGCTAAAGTAAACAAAACCTGATATCTCATTTCTATCAAATGGACATTGTGTAATCCATGTCACAACTTGTTCACTCCATCCAATAATATTTGTAGAGCTCTTTTTCAAGTAGTAGTGGCAATTTCATACAATTGATTAGATACATTTATACAAAATCGTACTCAAGAAATCTAGTTGAACAAACCCACAAAAAGAGGTTTTTCAATTTTTATTTTTATTTTTTTATCTTTATCATTATTATACTTTTTCAAATGTTTAACACTATTTTCATAGTGCACATTGGATCTTATGTAGTGGAGATATTATCTATCCCGTTTATTCTCTCAAATTGTTTATGCTCTCCCACTTAGAGATGGCAGCGAGGTGCCCCCCGCCACTCCCTCACCCCGTCAAACGAGATTTATGGTTAAGCATGTGAGGTTTCATGCATGCATCTTTGTAAGAAAATAACCCCACTTCTACTATTAGGGATAAAGTTGCATTTAGTAAATATAATAAG
>CAIGRL010077696.1:0-10488 GCA_903798325.1 Fraxinus xanthoxyloides
TGGGTAAAATTTACCTATTCTCTAGGTATCATAAAATCACTTCACTAACTTCAATGGTTACTGAAACTTTACTTAAAGTTTCCACCAGGTCACTAAATTTTAAAAACTACGCGATTAGTCACTGAACTTTTGAAATTGCAACCCCATCTATCACCAAAAATTTCACATCACTCACAAAAGTGCCACATAAGATATTATGTTAGCAACATCATCAGTTCCATTAAATTTTTTCACTCACAAAAGTGCCACATAAGATATTATGTTAGCCACATCATCAGTTCCATTAAATTTTTTAACGGAAGTTAGTTCAGTGATTGATGTGATTGTAATTTCGAAAGTTCAATAACTAACTGCATAAGATGTATAAAGTTTAGTGACCTGGTGGAAATCGTAAAGTTCAGTGACCTGTAGAAACCGTAGGTAAAGTTCAGTGACGATTAGGATAATTAGCCTACTAACTGTATAAAGTTCAGTGACCTGGTGGAAACCATAGGTAAAGTTTAAGTGACGGTTATGGTAATTAACCTAAGTTTGAAGCTAAGTTGCTCCGAACATTTATTGAAAATCTCTTTATTGTAGTACATCAAAATAGTCTGACTAGTAAGTCTGTTTATTGTCCCAAAAGCATCGCAATGCCAACGCTGTTTTGACATATCTTGTTCGCAGGCTTTGTGGTGTCATACTAGTTAGTTTGCTTACATTATAATTCGTTTGTCCAAAATTGAATAACATGGAGATCTAATTGACATTTCTTCTTTAGAAACACTTCGTTGATAGTGCTGAGCATTTTACAGAGGATGTTGTATCTGCGATTCTGAATAGTGATAGTTTTGAGCAATATATTTTAACAATCATCACATCTACTTGTGAAGATGGAGCTGTAGTCTTACTACAAAATTCTTTATTTAAAATTAAATAACATGAAGATCTAATTGACATTTCTTTTTCAGAAACCCTTCGTTGATAGTGCTAAGCATCTTACAGATGATGTTGTATCGGTGATTCTGATTGGTGATAATTTTGAGCAATATATTTTATACTCCCATGTCTGGGACATGGACGATTTAAACCGAATTCAACATCTGGATATCAGGCAAGCAAATTAATCATATATGTGCTGTTGAAACTTAGTTATTATATGTTGGTCATTCTTCGGTTTAAGAATCATCAAAAGCAAACCAGGAAATGATTTTTTTAAATAGAATTCCTCACCTTGTATAAGGTTAGTTTTTTGTAGTAAAACTGCAGCTTCATCTTCACAAGTAGATGTGATGATTGTTAAAATATATTGTTCAAGACCATCGCTAGCCAGAATCACAGATACAACATCTCTTAGCACTATCACCGAAGGGTTTCTGAAAGAGAAATATCAATTAGATCTCCATGTTATTAAATTTTGGACAAAAGAATTATGATGTAAGCAGATTTACGAATCTGACACTGCATTGCGATGCCAAAACAGTGTTGACATTGCGATGCCTCTGGGACAATAAACAAACTTACTAGTTAGACTATTTTGATGTATTATGATAAAGAGATTCCCAATAAATGTTTCGAGCAACTCTGCTTCAAACTTGGGTTAATTACCCTAAGCGTCACTTAACTTTACCTACAGTTTCCACAAGGTCACTAAGTTTTATCTACGATTTCTACCATGTCACTGAACTTTATACATCATGTGGTTAGTAGGTTGATTACCCTAACAGTCACTGAACTTTACCTAAGGTTTCCACCAGGTCACTGAACTTTACCTATGATTTCCAGTAGGTCACTAAACTTTATACATCTTATGCGATTAGTCATTGAACTTTCGAAATTATAATATCGTCCATCGCCAAAAATTTCATGTCACTCACAAACGTGCTACATAAGATATTCCGTTAGTTACATCATTGGTTCTGTCAAGTTTTTTAACGGAAGTTAGTTCGGTGATTGATGAGGTTGCAATTTCGAAAATTTAGTGACTAACCGCGTAGTTTTTAAAGTTTAGTAACCGGGTGGAAACTTTATGTAAAGTTCAGTGACCATTGGAGTAATTAACCCAGAGAAATATTACAAACTTTAGACCTATATAAAATTACACCCATGTTGCCACGCCTATAGTGAGTATTATAACTCATGTCTACTGTGGATAAGAGATCATATCTATCCTACACCAATATCAACTAGAAAAGAAAATTATGCGTATGTTCGAGTTCCACTTTTGTTCAAAACTCATTTTTAATCATACATTTTCCCATAAAATAATTTTTTACGTAAATTCAAATTTTTTTCATATTTTTTAACCACACATCCTTCAAAAAATCACTGTTCCAAAACTTATTTTCTCAAAAATGAAAATAAAAAAATATATGGGCCTCAAACAGGACCAATATTTGAAGGTGCTATTTGTTCCGTAAAGAGCTCCACTACTCATTTTTGGAGTGAAATGCTCTTTTTATAGTTGCCAAGCTAGACCTTTATTTTTTACTGGAGTTTTGGTGTGGGATAAAAAAAAATAAAGCTAATAAGCCAATTACTAACAGTCGATTCAATCATTAGATTTCAATTTTACTCAAACAAGCAGAATTTCTTAGCATTTTAATTTACTTTATGTGGTACAACAACAAACAAAACAAAACAAAACAAAACAAAACATTTTCGCAACGTTGAAATTAAGTTAAGGTAAGATAAGTTTCTCAACCAATATGTCTAAAAATACGATCTAAGCCTAGTTCGAACGGTCTTTCAAACCTATTATTTAGATTAGCCTGTAGACCCATCAAATTTATGGGAAAATTGCACTATTAAATTGTTTTGAGATATATATGTTGAGAATTGGGGTTCCATCTTAAAATGTCAACATTGTTAAGAGGAGTAACCCAAACCCTTATAAATTGGTCTATGTTTTCATTTTTATTCGATGTGAAATTATATCCCTTAATATGTCACCAGAAGATGATGACTTGTTTGAGTAGACCAATCTTGAAATTCGTGTGCTCATTTTTTTAGTCTTAATCTGATCGACTTGCTCGTTGGAGCTTAATGAGCTCTGATACCATGTTAAAAATTGAGATTTCAACTTAAAAGATCAACTTTGTTAAGAGGAGTTTAAGATGGAATCTCAATTCTTAACATGATATCAGAACCCATTAATCTCTAATGAGCAATTCGATCCGATTAAGACTCAAACAAAATTGAGCACACAGATTTCAAGATTGTTCAACTCAAACGAGCCACTATCTTGCAATGCATGTTAAGAAATAAAATCTCATATCGAATAAAGATAAAAAAAACATAGAACAATTTATAAAGGATTGTAGTACCCCTCTTAATAAAGTTGACCTTTTAATATGAAATCTCAAATTTTAACATTATAAAAACCAATTTAGAATTATTATTCAATAATAACAGTCGATAATGTTGAGAAAATTGTGATTTGTTTATAAAAATATACTTATTAATTAGATAAAATAGTAATTAAACAACAAACAAAGAAATTGAGTCTAGCAATCAAGACTTTGGAGAGTCTAGTTGAAAGTATTGTCCTAAAGTCATATTAAACTAACGAATCAATATGACTCCAAGAAAATCCTCTTATGCTCATAATGATTTCTCCATCTACATGCATGATCATAGAGAAATATCAAATGAGCATTCTTCTTGTTGCCAAAACATGAGTATTATATATAAATGCCCATAGAATATACGAATGTATCTACCCTGATATGAATGTGCATGGATTCCAATCTCATCAACAAGTTAACTAGTTAGAATCAATTCTTTGTTTTACATCAATTCAACTCAATACAGTTTAAGCTCATGGCTTATACCACGATAAATTGCCAAAAACAGAGACAATGCTCATCAGGTAGAAATGACAGCCATTAAGTAGCTTATTGGATACAAATTAATGAACAAGAACGATTAGTCTTAGTCCTCATCGGTATTTTATAAGCCCTTTTTTCTTTACAAAAGATTACAAAAATGGAAACAACTTGTTTGTACCATGCATTTACGTGTATTTATTCACAGAAAATCAGGCTCCATTGTGTCTTCCATTTTCCAGGATCATGATTTTGTGATGCCAATCTTGAGATCAAGTCCAATGTCCATTCCATTGTAGGCAATGGGTGCATACATCCATAGATCATCAGAGCTCAAAAGCTGCAGATGCAGAAAATGTAAAGCCAGCATAAGGATTCCAAGTCCTTTATTTTTCCAATTTAAATTTTAATAAACCAATGAACCTTGATTCATCTAAATCAGACGAGAAAGAAAAAATGTAATTTTAAAAGTGCAATGAAAGAGGATATTTGTTACCTTGATCTGAAGTTGCAAAAACTTCACATATTGGACAGCTTCTTCAAGCATTGTGCTGATATCAACCTGTCAAAATAAAGGACACTGTTGCTTTAGATGAGCAATGAAACAAACGCATGTAGTCAGCCTTAAATTTATGGGGGAGGGCTTAGCTTCTTGTACTAAAGGAGGTCGATATTGTTGTATGATGTATCATTCAACTATGCTTACCTTAGTTCCGTTAGGGACGAGGTTTTGTAAGATTCTCAATCTCTCATTTATTCTTTCTCTTCTTTTCTAAAAGATAGGGAAAAAAAAAAGAATGATTATCGATTAAATATATATTGGTTGATTATATATTTACGTAATGTGGAACAAAATAATGACTCCCGATTTTTTTATTTCCACTGAAAGATTATTCTTCAAAAAATAGTTAATCACCGAGAGCAAGAAATTAGTAGTTACCCTGGCATAGAGGCTCTGCGGATCAGTTGCCGATCCCCTACTGGCTCGTGTCTTTCCACTTCCCTTTGAGTTTGAGCTCGAATCCACTCCTCCATTCAACTCGTGTGAAGCTTTAGATTCATCCTCTGAGCAGCAGCTGATCGAGCTATGCCTGTGTAGCACATCATTATTATTGTTAACTTCGTCATTGTCAAGGTTTGAAACCCTCTTCTTCTTCATGCTTCTCTTGATCTTTTGGACCTGCATTTTGAGAATGACGATTGAAACAACGTGGTAAATTCCTCTATATCAAATTGGCAAACACTTAATGAATAAATGGTATGTTTAATATACAATACTAGATATGACTGTACATTACTCTAAATAAATCTTTTAACATTTTTTTGAAAATAATATTTAATTCACATTACAAAACATGCCAAAAGTGTAATATAAAGAAGCTAAATGGTATAAACTTACTTCTCCGGGGATCCGTGGGCTTTTCTTGGACGTCTCCAAAGAGCTATTGACTCTATCCTCCTCGGACGGTTGTGATGTTGGCATTCCATGCTCCCTCCCAAGCTGCAAACTCTTCCCTTGGAAAACAGTTTCTGACAGGTTTTCATTCGACTCTATACTGTCATTGCTCACGTCATAGTTCAGGAAGTCATCCCCATTCATTGCATCGTTCATGAGTGCTTGAACTCGGTATCTATCATCTTTACCCTCTATCGTACAATAATCGGTTGTCGTCAATTTATTATTAGTCGTGAAAACTTGATCAGAGTCACCGTGGGAGTAGCCTTCAGGACACGAAGAGGGAAAAAGAATGCGACTGCCTCCACTGTAAATATTCTGTTGGAAAATGGAATACATACTAGTATTATTAATTTCACCTGATGAGTTCATTGTACTTTCATCAATCCCAGAAACTTTCAAGGTCGATTCATGAGAAGGGCAAAAACTGGAGGAAATTGTAAAGTTAGAACCGGTAGGTAACTCCTTTGGGAGTGAGTAGTTATTCAGCAATTGTGCCATGAAATCAGCCTCTTCTGAGTACATTCCGTAAAAGGATCCCCATTCCACTTCAGAAATTGCTCCCACAGGTTCCATTCTTTTTCTGCAGCAAATTAGAAGCACAAGGAAATAATTTATGGGTTTTCTTGCTCTATGCTTGGAAAATGTGATGGAATGTAGAGACATATTTATACGTAGACATCCATGTCAAAAAAATTTAAAACCATATTAACAATACTAAACAACATGTATAAAGTAGCCCCATCCCACATTAATATAATATGGGATGGGATCGATACAACTCAGAGAAGATTAATTTATACAATTATGGACATAATTGCAGCCTGTCTGAACCTTATAAATACATCTTAAAGATTGAACAGATGTCATTATCAATATCATTTCAATTTTCAACATATAAATTCCAATCATTTAAGCAAACCACAAGAGATTAACTGTCATAAGTTAGCATCAGATATTAAGAATTTAATCAGGAAACTGGTCTTGAGGTTTGAAGATAGAGAATCACACCTGGCAATCTAGACGTGGGGGTCTTTTTCAATATATTTTATTATTATGAATAGGAAGAAAAGAGTTATCCCAACAAACATAATTTTTTCCAGCTTGGATCCTGTCTCCATCTTCAAACCCAATAATGTCTGAAGAGCCATTGCAGTAGTGTTAAGCGAATAACATATTCATTACAGTTAATTGTTATAAACTGATATTACACTATTAAGGATCGGAATAATGATTTTGGCTTCACCTGATTTTGTGTAGATTGATTAATGATATGGATTAAGTCCTAATTCCGTGTTCAAGAGCAATAACAATAAAAACAGCAATCAGAAATGAGCAAAACACTCACAGATTTGTGATAATTCCCCCTCAATCAGTGAATTGTCCACTCGACAGGTTCTCACTGTAATGGCCTAATGTAGAAGAAGATATGAGTTTTTCCTCATGCCTCTCTTGCACGCACAAATGGAATATATAATCTTTTGTGTAGGAATATTACGATGGCCTGTTACATATATGCAACACGAACTCAAATACGCCAAACACAGTTTGCCTCAAGAATCAGTTTTCAGTATAATTAGAATCTACACAGTAACAATTCATATTCATTATTTCATTGATGATTCACAACATCACAAAATTTACACCCTTGTAAAAGGTAAACGAGCAAAAGTTACACCCTTGAGATTGAAATTAATCACTAAACTAGAGATGCTATGCTAATTAGTGTATAATAGTACATTTAGTGGAGAAAGATTAAGTATTATGTCAATTGGAAATAAGGTTTAACAAATCAAATATTAAAACAATGTTTACTTGTAAGAAAGGGATAGTACTGCAAATGGCATCACAAAAGATATCTATAGGCTATAGCCAACAGCAATCAATTGTTAAATGCAAAATTTTCTTGACCAAAGGTTATAAAAATGCGCACGATCGAATTACATGCATATTATGTATGTCATTATTCACTAATGAATTGGTTCTGCAGAACACAACAGTTAAGCATATATTAAATTATGAAGAACTCTCCTTTAATCCTTAGAAAATATGGGATCATGCCCAAGACAGTATAACCTACTTGCCAATATATGCTATTTAACCTTAAAAGTAACTAAAATCTGAATATTTCTGTGTCTATATATGAACTTAACAAAGCTTACATTGTTGGTAACAAAATTTAATCTGTACTATATTTGGGGTACTCCATCCATAACCCTTAGACGAGGTGATAGTGAGTTATTTCTTGACTAGGTTAACAACTAGATTATCGTGTCAACTTTTCTATTTCTGTCAAATTAATGTAAATGGAAATGTAACAAACTTTGCAACAAATATAACCAAAATGACAGCCAAATCACCTTTTCCAATTATCAAACTAAATTACACGAAATGGACAAGTAATCAAAACTATAACAAACTTTACAACACGTCGAACACGATACAATCCGATAAAAGGCACTATTCTAAGCTAGCCAAACATCTCCCAGTTATCAAGTCTCAGAATGGGATATTTACATAATGAATTAGCATGGCCAAAACTTTTAATTCTTTAATTAAAAAACTCACCTCACCTTTTGGATTCAAGAAAATACAGTAAGTTTATCTCTTTAGCAAGACTTAAGTTTCTTGAAAACTACAGTCCATTTATTGAACTCTTCAAAAATCAAGATTCCAAATATCAAGATTCGAGATCTGACTAAAAAAATGAGATACAAAGATCTGATTGCGACAAACATGACTTTAAATTACACGAAAGGAAAGGAAAAGCTTCGGTGGGTGGAATGTGGGATAAACAACTAAACAAAGATGTGAAAAACTGGAATAATATTGATACAGAACCCTTTCATGCATACGAATATGCACAGAAAAATGAATTAGACAGATACTTGAACACTGTCGATATGGCCACCCCAAGATTCCGGCGATGTTTGCTCTTCAAACACGCGTCGAATCAAGACCAACCCCTCAAATTCTCCGATTTCTTACATTATTCTATACATTCTTGATTTTTGAGCCGGCCAATGCACGATCTTCATTAGTTAACTGAACAAGGAGATATATAAAACATGCATAATTCATTTACAAACACCACATGTTCATTTTTTAACAAATCATAGATTTTGGTGAAGAAAAAACCCCTATGAAAATCAGACAATATTTTTGTCTGCTCGGAGTGCGGAATATTATAGGTAGGCCTGCACGTTTGGGATGTCGGTATTCCAATCAATTATCAATTTCTTTTTTACTAGTTTGAATTGCATTATTAGCTCTATCTACGTATATATATAGTTTTTAATGAAAATAGGAGTAGTTTAGGTACAAATGGGAACCCTTTAAAAAATTATAGAGGCAAACTAGGGCAATTTTTAACATATATTTTCTTGAACTATATGGTTTTCTTTTTGATATACTATTTTTAAATTTTTGCAGCAATTGTTTGTTTTTCAATCAAGTGTGCCACTTGTTTTATAAATCCAAATATAAAACTAGAGGTTTCAAATATTCTATTTATTTTTTTTTACATAAACGAAAGAAAATTAATCAAGGGAATAGCATTGTTACCAATCAAAATTACCATTATTCCACCCCTTTTGGGGCGGTCGAGTTGGCGGAGCAGGTGAACATAGAGATCGAAGGTCACAAGTTCGAATCTCCTCCCAAAAATTACCTAGTGCGATTTTATCTCTTTATGTGGTTTGCAGGTTACTAAACATGGAGTGATGTTTACCCAATGCTCACTCACGGATAGGGGCTGTAGATTCCTATGTCAAAAAAATAAAAATAAAATTACTATTATTCCAGATTCATGTGGACGGATTCATTTTTGGGAGTTTTGTATGAAGAGATATTTGTAGAGTTGAGGATCTTTAAATATTTCTTCGATGTTTCCTTTAATTTAAAAATGAATAGAATGGAAAATAAAAGTCATATTAACCAATTTAAAATGTATTCATAANGAAGGTCACAAGTTCGAATCTCCTCCCAAAAATTACCTAGTGCGATTTTATCTCTTTATGTGGTTTGCAGGTTACTAAACATGGAGTGATGTTTACCCAATGCTCACTCACGGATAGGGGCTGTAGATTCCTATGTCAAAAAAATAAAAATAAAATTACTATTATTCCAGATTCATGTGGACGGATTCATTTTTGGGAGTTTTGTATGAAGAGATATTTGTAGAGTTGAGGATCTTTAAATATTTCTTCGATGTTTCCTTTAATTTAAAAATGAATAGAATGGAAAATAAAAGTCATATTAACCAATTTAAAATGTATTCATAACCAGACTTGTTACTTTTTTTCAAAAAATTGTAGCTCTCGCTATCTCAAACTTTCTATCACACAGTCTACCAACTACTATTTTGCATAACAATACTTTTTAAAACAATTTTTTAATTTTATTTTAAATAATGATAGTGACAAAACGTGTACACGGAGTAGGGTGAGAGTGATCAATTAATAATTAGTAGACTTAGCACGAGTCGCCGCATTAGATCCTTCAATAAAAAAATACAGCACGACGTAAAAGTATAAAATATTTAAAGCTAATTATAGTGATTAGATAAATTAATTAGGTCTTAATTAAACCTTCATATGGAATGAATAGACTGAGTCTTATCTAAGTGTTCATATGGACATTCAAAAGAAAAAATAATAATAATCATGTTAATATGTGAAAACCTTTTCCTGTTCTGCATTTCTTAACTAAATATATAGCTTATGTTATTGATGATGTTAGTGTGGAAGAACATACACTTGCGTTTTTGGAAAGTTTGGATGATCGGCGTTCGAAAAAAATGACATAACTTTTACATACGGTGTCCGTTTGGAACCCATGACCGCATTTCGAAAAGCTTGCGACGATTCCCAATGAATTCATCGCTTCGCCGTGACTTATGATGGTTTTGGGCGTTTGAATTCGTTTGTTAAGTCAAAATGGCACTCAATGTTTCTTAATTCATCATTTCAGTATTTACTTATTTTGCTTTGTAGTTCAGCCCATTAAAGGACTGTTGGTCTGTTCCTTTAGTATTTAAAATTCCAAAATATCTTGTAGGGTTTTTTGATTGTTCATGAAATCAGAAAAAAAAAACGTTTGTTGTCTGAAGGTGCAATTCGTTTGTAGTGTGTTGTAGATACATCAGTTACTCCTTTTAATAATTGTGTCTTTTAAGATAGATATTCAAGTCTTAATAACTGGAAACTAGTTTCTTTTCTTGAACAA
>CAIGRL010077702.1:0-10655 GCA_903798325.1 Fraxinus xanthoxyloides
TTTTTTAAAATAACTTTTTTTTTCAAGTAATTTTTTTAAATATGTTTTTATTTTAATTTGTTTTTCTAAGTAACTTTTTTTTTAAAATAAGTTTTTATTTTATTTTATTGTTTTAGTTAATTTTTTAAAATAAGTTTTATTTTAATTTTTAAAAAATTATTTTATATGTATTGCAAATTTACCGTTTTATCCCTTCTAAAATTAATGGAAATGGTAAAAAGAAGTTGAGTGACCATGGTGAAATGTTATATGAAATTGGGTGGCCATAGTGAAACGTTATATTAAATTGGATGGCCTTAGTGAAATAAAATCAAATTGGATAGCCATAGTGATATTAAATATAAAATTGAGTGGTCATAGTGAAACAAAATCAAGTTGGGTGGCTATATGGACACCAAGTTTAAAGTTGGGTGACCACTAGTGAATTTAACCATTTTGTACTAATTTTTTGAGTAGTGTACATAAGGGACACCATAATGGTGTTCATAATAGACGCATAGTGCCCCCCATTGGAGGGGGCGCCGGCCCACAGGCACCCCCTCCCTCCAATAGGGGGATACCATGTGTTCATTATGGTGTCTCATATGTACACCAATCATAATCCATTTTTTTTACAACCAAATCTGGTGTGCCAAACGTGATCTGAATGTATGTATTTTTAACTTATCCGCAAAATATGCTTATGAATACTGTTTTCCGGAGATATACAGGCCTGCTTAGAATGAATCTCATCTGCTTCTGTCACTATCATGATGATTTAAACTGATAATTTTTTACCCTTTACTCATTTCTTGGTTAGGATTGAAATTTGAAACAGTTGGCAAATGTTTCAGTCATAACACTGTAGAGGAAATTATTGATTCTTTGGTAAGCATATAATAAATTAGTTCTCTTTTCATTTACCTGAAGTATCCTTTTACAGAAACAAATCTGTAATGAATATATAACATTGGTCTTTTTTCCCTTAAACACTGATGTTCACTACAAGAACAGAATAGGATAGAATGTCATTAAGGAGGAAAATGAACTAATGAAGTACAGATAAGAAAAGAATCTCTCCGTTTCTCTCTCTCTCTTTCTGTAACTCTGTGAAGAGGTTGATTGGAACACCAGTCTATACATTTTAGTTGTTTTTTTACCTGCCAGGTTCTGCAAAGACATTAAGTGACCTACATTGCTTGCATTAGTTAGATAACATTAAAAGCTCCATGCTCTGATAAAAGGCACAAACACCTTTTCACAAGTCACAATGCTTCTGAGTGAAGCGATTTCTTTCTTCTGCTATATACTTCTATTTGATGTCCACCAATAAATTTTTTCATCTAAATTTCTTGGATTACGTGTTTTTTCAATTATATAAAACAAAGTTTTTTTTTTCCTTGAAGAAATTACGTTAATTGCTATAATTACAATTCTAAGTAAAATTTTTCCTAGGAGAATGAGGTTGCCAAAACAAATGATGCACGGTGCACATCGACTTTGATGAAACTTAAAGATGCTGCACCGTTAAGTTTGAAGGTTTCCTTAAGATCGGTAAGTCCCTAGAACATTTTATTGAGTTCTGCAGACCACTACAATTTGAGCTGACCTCACAATAATGTTTGGTCCAGATACGAGAAGGTAGATTTCAAACTCTTGACCAGTGCCTTATTCGTGAGTATAGAATGTCCCTACAAGGAATATCCAGGCAGATTACGGTCGACTTCCGTGAGGTATAAAATGTTTATAACTTTCTGTTTCACACTTTCACTAGCATTAGTATTATATATGTCACGCCACTTGCCTTCCGTATCAGGGTGTTCGAGCAAAGCTGGTAGATAAAGATTTTGCACCAAAGGTATACTAAATCTTATTTCCTAATTTTGCCACCCTTCTTGTTTAGTTAGTAGCTGCTGCAAATATGATATTTTTTGTCATCTTTCACTAATGATCTTGTAAAACGTGTAGTGGGACCCTCCAACCTTGGGACAAGTATCTCAAGACATGATAGATCGGTACTTTGCTCCGATCACTGCACTTGAGCCTGAACTAGAACTACCCACAAAGCGGCGAGAATCATTTGCGTAGTTTTGGGTGAAATGTTTTGGATTGCATTTACTCCCCCCAGGTGCAGAACTTGCACTGTTTTCTTGAACTCGGCTTGTGGTGGACAGGTACATGGGCTGAATAAACAATTTCACCAGCTAACAAAGATTGCCCAGGTATATCGCATGAAGTCATTAGATGAATCTCGACTTCTTTAGGAATACGGGAAGTTGTGTAAATGAAATCTTAGTTTTCGGAGATGTTTATGTGCATTATTTTGCATTTGCTGAAAGCAAACTCAAGTTATTTACTTTTTATCTCATTTGTTAAGCCAGTTTCAAAACTTCACTTTTTACTGTTTTTTGGAGCCAACTGCTATTTGGATAGCATTTTCGACATTTCTCTTTACCAAATATTATCATGTATTCAAGAGAATCTCATTCTTGTGTGATTAATGCTGCGTTTTTCATTTTCCTTTTTCCTTTTTTTTTGGTAGCATATAATTGTCTTCAAATAAAATATAATGACGCATGCAATCCCCCCTCAAAGAAAATGGGTTCAAAGCAAACACAAGACCCTTGAGTTATGCTTCCAAGATGATTATACGATAACCTTGCTCACCCGGTTTAGCTGAATTACACAAAAATTTACATTTCGACTTGCTTGCAACTAAAAGACCAGCTCCAATTGCAAATTACACATCTTTGCGAGGAAGATAGTACTTCATAAATTCTTCTAATCAAATTAATGATTCCGTCGCTCTTGATATACTCATTCTGGATGCAAATTCATTGCAGTAGCCTGAAACCTTTTCACCTTCAATCACAAGGTACACGGCAATTATACCACAACTATGGTCAGTAAAAGATTAATTTCATAAATGAAGCATTAGCAGCATGATTTCAAGAATACATTAAAAATTTTAAATCATACAAATTTTTTGAAGTAATAGTCCAATCACTACAGGGAACTTATTCGTTTGGAAAAATAACATATGGTACCTTATTTCAGGCTTTTCAAAATTGGATGACCAAATATACGGATTCATTAAATATATATAACCTATCGCCCTGATTAAGTGAAATAAATTATATAAGTGGAGTTTCCACAGGAAAAAATAAAAAGCCCTATGTTTCAAAAACAAATCAGCTATTCGACACCCTTTGAAGCCTTGTACGTGTTCACCAGTTGCATCTGCACATCTTGGGAAACTTGTGCATGCTGTAAATATTCCATTGTGAATTCGCCTTTCCCCTGCAAAATCAAAAGAAGAGTTAACTTGTATTGGTGATTTCAATTTCAGAAGTGTAGAACTCTATGATTTACCGCAAATCTGAATTTGTAGTGAAGTGAAATCTGACTTGTATAAAATCATATTTTTGATTATGGAATAAGCATAAAATAGTCTGTTATTTCACCTGAGTCATAGAACGAAGAGCTGTCGAATATCCAAACATATTGTTGAGAGGTACCTGAAAAGCCAATACAATGATCAATGAACTCACAAACCAACAAGGGAGGGGAAGATTGAATGCAAGTGCACAAGTTGCAGGGAAGGGAATCTCTGTGCTAATAGTAGTATTAGATGCACCAGGCTATTAGTAGCATAGCCAGTCATAATTTAACAGAATTATATACATCTGGTGTAGCTGGGGATGATAAATAGAAAAGTATGTCACTCCATTGCTACATCATACCCATGCATTGAATTTTCCATCAAAGGAACCTTAGTGGAAATACTTTTCAAATGGGAATGCGATCAGCTCTCATTGGACAATAAATATTGTAGCTTTATTCCCAAAAGCCATCACACTGTATAAGACTATAAGTAGATAAAGTTCGCTAAAGAGACGGAAAGAATAAAGAAAAGGGCTCACTTAACATTACATTAAGTGGCCCGTAAAAATGAATTGTTTTCACTTTTCAATATGCATTGATAAGCATTTGTAAAGAGTGAATTTTTTAAAAGGCCTTCTCACAAAGGTCATGGTGAAAATATCCTTTCTTTCTAATTGTTAGTTTAAGAGATCTCACACTGTAGAATAAGTCATAAATAACCTTATTGTAAAATGGGTTTTCTTATGCGCAGTTGGGTCAATTGGATTGGTCAAAATCAACCCCTAAAGGAGGTCATGGGTCACAATAAATGGACCTCACTTCGGGTCAAATCTACCCCAAGTGGAGCACGACTGTCCCAATTAAAGAAGATGAAAAAAGCTAACTCAAAAATGCTTATAAAGTTTGGAATAACATTAAACACACTGATAAGCAAGGCCTTTCTCAGTCTCTCTCCACGAACACGACTTCTTAGGAAATCCCATCCCTGTAAACTAACTCGATGTCTTCTTCAATTGCGGTTCAATAAGGGGGGCTTGATCTGGAGTCAGTTTGACCTGGATAGGTTGAATATCCCCCTCCACCGTACTTATGTTATCTAATATCTACAGGTAGAGGTCCGCCAAGCCCCTCCACCTAGGCACAGGTGGTGTTTGACAAAAAGAGAACAATGCAAGGGTGAGACCAAGTGGTCGATAGAAAGAACAGAAACCTGCAACAAATTTGAAAACCGACCAAGCTATATGCGAGATTGAGTAACGAAAACCTACATGAACAGAACTGAACTTTCAATTTCCTGTACTTCCACCTTAATTCGTGCTCACTATTATTAGATAACGAATCATTTGGTAAACTGCTCAATAGGTATCCTGTAGTGTTTTAATGGTTTTTTCTGAAAAAAGAAATCCTACTTTAACATACCAAGCCCTACATTCATATTGCCTATTTACTTGCAATTAAGCATCTGATTTTGCTAAGTGCATATGTTTACAAAAAGTATATGAACCTAAACAGCATACAATCAAAAGTTCTGTCGAGACCGGATACAATTCGTTTGACTTTGTTTTGCATAGAAATTGTCAATAAAAGTGAAAAAAAAATACCATTGCGTCTAGAATTTTTTCTAATTGTCAAAAAAAAAAAAAAAGAAAAAAAAATGTCAAAGAAATTGTAAGCATGTGAGGTAAATTAAGAAAATTGATTCTAAGGAAAACTTTGCCTATCAAACAAGGCAAAAGAAGGAAAATGGAAAATGAATTCCATTTTCCATAGAAAATATATGCTATCAAACATAGCCTAAATTCAAACCAAACTCAGCAATTGAAAAAACTGTGACCAATTCAATCAAGATAGGCATCTGATTTCAAACTGAAATAATTAAATATGAANTGTCAATAAAAGTGATTTTTCTTTTTTTACCACTGTGTTTGGAATTTTTTCTAATTTTCAAAAAAAAAAAAAAAGAAAAAAAAATGTCAAAGAAATTGTAAGCATGTGAGGTAAATTAAGAAAATTGATTCTAAGGAAAACTTTGCCTATCAAACAAGGCAAAAGAAGGAAAATGGAAAATGAATTCCATTTTCCATAGAAAATATATGCTATCAAACATAGCCTAAATTCAAACCAAACTCAGCAATTGAAAAAACTGTGACCAATTCAATCAAGATAGGCATCTGATTTCAAACTGAAATAATTAAATATGAAGCAAAAAAGTTACAAGTAGAAATGACGCTTACATGAGCAGTAATAACGCAATCATCTCCCTCCTGGTCATTCCCCACAATCATTCCTTTCCTCCTATAACATGTTAAAGATATAAACTCATATTGCCCTTTAGAACCAGGTCTCAATTTCCAAAGAATGACAGAGAAATAATAATAAGCAAAACCAAATGAAGTACTGACTTGTTGATATCACCAGTGACAGTGCCCTGAAATTCTGTGGGGGCCTTTAATTCCACCAACATCACAGGCTCCAATATAACGGGCTTGGCAGCAGCATAACACTGTTTAACAGAATGAAGACTATGAAAATCTGATAAAGATGAACTATACTCAAAGAGTAAAAAAAAATATTTCCAGGTCCATCAGTGAAGATCAACTGTAAAAATTGGAAGACAGCTTTTCAGCTCGTGCAGTATGCAAGATGCACCTGTCTGAAAGCATATATTGCAGCTAACTTAAAAGCAAGTTCACTGGAATCAACAGTATGGGCTGCACCATCATTGAGAACAACACGGATATTTTCAACAGGGTGGCCAATAAGAGAGCCCCTACACACAAACACAATTTGGTTATATATCTGTCACACGCATACAAAGAGCAAGAAAGAAGTAATTAATGAGTTCCACAAACCTCATCTGTGCGAAGACTTTGACAATCAAGTGTTGATGGTAAAATAATATACAATCATGAAAGGAGATTACTCACAGCAAATGAGGCTAGGAAAAGTGCAAAAGAAAATACTGATGCAGCCTTAAAGTTTTTACGCAACAGAAAAGAAATTAAGGTTTCTTTGCTTCCTAATATTCTAGTTTCCAGTTTAGTCCACATTTGATCCCCATTATTACCAAAATACATTTTTCTCTCTTCTTTTTAACCACACATTCTTCAATATAATAATATTACACGCGAACCCTAAATTTTTCTTTATTTTTTAATTGCACATTCTCCATCAATCTACTATTCCAAAATGCACGGGGCTCAAACAGGCTCTTAATTGATTGAAAAGGTTTGTTCTATTGCAAAGCTTTACATGTCGGATACTTATCATGCCCCTGTTTGGGCTCTATTTTAATGTGATTTTGAGAGAAAGTGTATTTTGGAATAGCAATTTTTTTAAGAATGTATCGTTTAAAGATCAGGAAAAAGTTTGAAGTTCATGTGTAATATTATTTTATGGAAGAATGTACGGTTGAAAATGAGTTTTGAAAAAATGTATTTTGGAAATAATGGAGCCCAAATATGGGTTGTATGTGACGACAGAAACACAAGAAATGATCAAAGAAACAGTGGAAAGTAGGGGAGAGAATTTTTTGCAATTGTATCAATAATAATGTGGGGAAAGGGGAGAGAGAATTCTTGCAATTGCATCAATAATAATGTGGTGATCAATACAAAGCAATAACCTTTTTATAGGGTTTAACACGTCCTAGTTAAGCTGGGAAGTATGGGGCCACTTTCCTAAGGTACGAATTAGTCAAAAATAAAACATTTCTCCCCATTCTCCGGTGAATTAAGAACACCGGGCAGTTCATTTCTCTGCTATTCGAATGTCTGAGCCATATCTAAATAAATTATACATCTTGGATGGCTGAAATTAATTTTTATTTTTTTTATTGTGTGAGCGTACAGTGTAACAAATGATAACGAAAATCTTCAAGTGAAATGACCAAGGAGTTTTCTTAGATGGTTTCGCCTTTTAGTAAATTTTCACTATCATTGTTGGTCAACAGTCTCAAAGCACATGTTCGCTCTCACAGAAATTCATTATCAGCATAACTGAATTCTATTTAAATGCCCAAAAAAGGGGGATACCCAAAACAATCTGGACAACTGATATGATATAAAAGTTCCACTTACGAGTTGGCAGCTTCTTTAAATCCCTTCTCAATAGCTGGTACGAAATTTGAAGGTACAGCTTGTCCTACAAGCATGTTTTGGAATTCAAACTTCGTTGGTGAGCCTGGAGGAAGTGGTTCCACATACCTATCAACAGAAGAGATTAGGATGGTGTAAAATCATGTAGGAAGCTAGTGCAAAGAATTTCAAATGTTTTGAACCTAGAAACTCTTCCCCTTTTTTCTGTTTCTGCGTTCTTTTCTTTGTATACGGTGCAAATATCTGTTGCAATTTCTTGCAGCAGGGAAAAAAAATAAAAAATAAAAAATTATTTCTCTTTGCTACTGAAACCTAAGATGGGGGCTCAAATGCAAAAATAAAATAAAATAAAAATAAAAAACCTTTGTTTTCCGCTTATCATTAATCGCTAAGGTCAAACTTCAGTACACCAACCCTTCGCAACTTAAAAATAAATATAAAACAACATGAACGAGGTAATAAGCCTAGCATCGGATTTGAGAACTAATTGTCATGACCATTTTGGGACATGAATAAGAAAAAAAATGCAGTGGCTTCAAAGCTAAAAAAGCTGAATAAGATCCATAAAACACTAATCGAAACAATGTCCTAACTGTAAAGAAAGGGCATTTTGGCCTGCTAGCAGCGAAGGAAACAAGTCATATTCGCCAAGTAAAGGCCAAAAGTACGCTTACCCAATAACCCTTCCATATTGACCTTGTCCTCCACTCTGCTTCTTATGTAAATAATCAAATTCAGCATGCTGAGTGATCGTTTCTCTGAAGTTGACACGAGGTTTCCCAACTGTTGCATCAACCTTAACAATGGCAAACAATTTTAGAATGGCCGCGATAAAATTGCATATTTCACAGCAGAAGGTTAAAACTCTGTACTACAATTATAAGAAGGAAATACCTTATATTCCCTTCGCATGCGCTCAACATATATATCCAAATGGAGCTCTCCCATCCCAGATATTATTGTCTACACAAGATATCATTCAGATGAGTACACAAAGATTCTTTGAAATGATATCCTCATCAAGGTGAAGTGAGGCATGCAAGAACTTCCTAAACTGAGGAACAAGTATAAGAAAGTAAAACCTGGCCACTCTCGGGATCTAATCCTACACGGAAAGTTGGATCCTCTCTCTGAAAGCGATTTAAAGCTTTTGAAAACTGTCAGTCAAGGATACCAAATATCATTATGTAAGAATCCAAACAACATGGATTACAACCATCTAGCTGAAGTAGAACAAAGAGAAGATATTTCATTGATCACTCACATTGCCTCCAGAATCCTTAGAAACTGCTGAAAGAGCTAATGACATCACTGGCTCAGGTACACTCATAGATGTCATGGTATATCTAACTGACCCATCAGTAAATGTATCCCCTAGACAATAGAAGTCGTCAAAATTTGCAAGAAAGAATGTACACTACATGTGTTCATACAATTCAAGCAAAGATCGCAAAATTTCATGTCCATTTGCATTTGATACCTGAAGCACAATCAACACCAAACACAGCCACTATTTGTCCAGCATGTGCCTGTTGAATGTCCTGTAATACAAAAACAGGAGAAAAGGGATTAATTAAGAAAAGATTATAAGCGGTCAGAACAAAATTGAAAAGTACAAAAATAATACTGAAAAGGACTAAGAGTATGTTTGGAAACATTTGCTAAAAGTCAAACCACTTTTTATCTATATATTTCCCAGGACCCACAAATACTATCCAGTTATTCATCACTCATTTCTACCCGTTTACAAGCATATGCTAAATTATAAACAAGGATGACGTGATCCAGTGCTTCTTTCATAGAGGAGAGATCAAGTTAAACCTGGCCAAACCTGTCTCTTCAGGAGTTAAGCCTTTAAAACTTGATTATATTAGATAATCGAGACTGCTTTATAACTAAATTACTAAACAGTAGATATTCTATATTTATTCACAAAAAAAAAAAAATTCTACTAAACCAGAGATGTGAATAGTCCTGTTCTAATGAGTTTTGCTCACCCTAGACCATATATAAACAATAAGTCATCAGAATAAAAATGAAAAGCATGTGAAAAGAAGGGAAGGGGGAGCAATTGACTAACCTCCATTTCATTTGAATGCATCCTAACTAGGCGAGGAACCTGTAACACAATTAAAATCATATTTGAGTAACTCAACCGAGAGAACAAAAGCAACATAATGGTTTTTTTCCAAGTCCCCCCAGAAGCATCCTAAGACAAATTACAATTATACCGGACCGCAATGGTCTTGAAATTAATTTTGGTAAAAATGCTTCATGAAAGCCTCATGTAAGTTAGCAAGCAACATAGACAACACAAGGATGTCCAAGCAGCAATCAGGTGACTATGGAATTTCCATCATACCCTATATGCATATCCATGAATAGTTTAACAGCTACTATTAAGATATTTAAGTGAAATCAAGAACAATGTCCATATTTTAATTTTGATCTTCTTCTTCTCCACAAAGGGAGAGGACTTGAGCAATAATATGATGGTCAAACGATTTAAACATCAAACCCACCTTAACCTTCTTGCCTGTGTTCACGTTGATAATAAAATCACCCTTCTTGATGACGCCTTCATAGATTCTTCAGCAAACACAGGAGTTAGTACCACAATTCAATCATAAGAGACTATTAACACAAATGATGGCAAATGAACTAAAATACTTGCTCCGAACTTTTATAATACCTTAGATATGTTAACTGACCAAAACGCCCTTCTTCCAATTTGAAAGCTAGGGCAACCAGAGGACCGGCAGGACTTCCAGATAACATAACCTAGTAAAGTTTCAAGCAGTTGAGAAATAGTTCTTTGATTGGTTACCATCTAAGAAGCACTGACACGGTGGTGTAAATGGAAGTGATAAACAAGAGATGAACACAAGAACAATCCTAAAACACGTTGATTCACAAAGAATTCCGCAAAGTTTTGAATCCATTATTCGTTTATTCATGCACGAATACTGATGTTGAACCACAAAATCGTTGATTCTCTAGAATGCCGATATTGGACCGAAAGAATTGGAAAAATCCAAGTTCTATAATTTTAACAAGAGTTTAAATAGTACCAAAACATGAAAAAGCCCTACGAGGCAATAAATACCCCCTACAATAATTAACATATGACATGGAACTTATAACTTTTATCAACTTTTCAATACACAATTCATGAACTTTTATCAAAATCTACTA